>CAUYQG010127927.1:0-24201 GCA_963574415.1 Tarsius wallacei
GCGCCTGTAATTCCAGCTACTTGGAAGGCTGAGGCGGAAGGATCGCCAGAGCCCAGCAGGTCGAGGCTGCGGTGGCCGGGAGCGGCCACTGCACTCCAGTCTGGGCGACAGAGTGAGACTCCAACTCAAAAAAAAAAAAAAAAAAATTGAACAAAATTAAAATGCAACCTAACAAAAATTTGTGGGATGCAGAGAAATCAGTGCTTAGAGGGAAATTTATAACACTGAATGTATACATTAGAAAAGAAAAAAGATCTAAAATCAATAATCTAAGCATCCATCTTAGGAAACTGGAAAAAGAAAAGTAAAATAAGCCTAAACTAAGCAGCAGAAAAAAAATTAGGGCAGAAATAAATGAAATTGATAAAAGGAGATCAACAGAAAAAAATGAAACAAAAACATGGCTCCTGGAAAAAAATGTCAACAGCTGGACACAGTGGCTCATGCCTCTAATCCCAGCACTTTGGGAGGTGGAGCAGAGAGGCTTACTTGAGCTCAGGGGTTGGAGACCACCCTGAGCAACATGGTGAGACCTTGTCTCTACAATAAATCAAAAAATCATCCGGGCATGGTGGCACATGCCTGTGGTTCCAGCAACTTGGAAGGCTGAGGCGGAATGATCACCTGAACCCTGTAGGTCGAGGCTGCAGTGGCTATGAGCATGCCACTGTACTTCAGCCTGGGTGGCAGAGTGAGACTCCAACTCAAAAAAAAAAAAAAAAAGTCAATAAAACTGGTAAACCTCTAGCCAAGCAAACCAAGGAAAAAAAAAAGATACAAATTACTAATATCAGAAATGAAAAATGGGTCATCACTAATGAATCTAAGGATAATAGTGGAATATTATTATTAATCTATACCCACAACTTTGATAACTTAGTTGTAATAGAACAAACTCTCAAAACACACAAACTACCAAACTCATGCAAGGAGAAATAGATAATCTGAATAGGTCTATATCTATCAAATAAATTGAATCAATAATTGATAATCTCTAAAAAGAAAAGGACCAGGACCACATGGTTTCAATGGTGAATACTTCCAAACATTTATGGACAATATGATACCAATTTTTTATATTCTCTTTTAGAAAATAAAAGCTGAAGGAATAATTCTTTACTCATTCTATGAGGTCAACATTACTTTAATACTAAAACCAGAAAGGACTTTCTAAGAAAGGAAAGCTACAGACCAATATCTCTCATGAGCATTGATGCCAATATTTTCAACAAAATATTAGCAAAGGTAATTCAACAATGTAAAAAATAAATTACAATCATGACCAAATGGATTTATTCCAAGTGTGTAAGGCTGATTCAACATTCAAAAATTAATCACAGTAATTCATTACATCAACAAGCTAAGGAAGAAAAATTAGATGACCACACCAAAGGATGCAGAAAAAACATTTGATAAAATCCAATATCGATTCATGATATTAAAAAAACTTAGCAAACAAAGAATAGAGGGGAACTCATTCAATTTAATGAAGAGCATCTACAAAAATCTTACAGCTAAGATCCCACTTAATGGCAAGAAATTAAAAGTTTTCTCTCTAAAATCAGAAACAAGGCAAGGATGCTCCTCTCTCAATATTCCTATTAAAACCATATTGGAAGCCTTAGCTAACATAATACAACAAGAAAATGAAATAAAAGATATACAAAGTGGGAAAGAAGAAATAAAACTGTCTTTGTTCATAGATGACATGATTGTCCATGTAAAAATCCCCCAAAATTGCCAAAAAAAAACCCTCCTGGAACTACTAAGTGATTATAGCCAAGTCTCAGGATATAATGTTAATATACTCAAGTCAACGTTTTCCTACATGCCAGCAATGAGCAACTGGAGGTGAAAATAAAAACAAAAAAAAAATACAGAAATCTACATTAGCACTAAAAGGAAAAGAAAAAAGAAAAAAAAATCTCTTAGGTATAAATCTACCAAAATATGTACAAGAGCTATACAAGAAAACAAAATACTGATAAAAGAAATCTAAGATCTAAATAAATTAAGCGATATACCATGTCCCTGGACAGGAAGACTCAATACTGTTAAGATGTCAATTATTCCCAACTAGATCTAGAGATTCAATGCAGTCCCAATCAGAATCCCACAAACTGCCTTGTGGATATCGACAAACTGATTCTAAAATTTATATAGAAAGACAAAAAGACTCAGAACAGCCAACACAATATTGAAGAACAAAGTTAGAGGACTTACGCTACCTGACTTCAAGACTTAGTATAGTTATGGTAATCAAGACAAGTTACAGTAATGAAGACAGTGTGGTACTGGGGAAAGAAATGACAAATAGATCAACAGAACAGAAATTACAGAAATACGTAAAAAAGATAGGTGGCTGCCAGAGGCTCAGCGCTCAGGGGAAACGGGGTAAATATTTATACCACTTTTCCCCATCCATACTCCTGTCTTTCAGGTCCTTAAAGGTATCCTTCTATCTTCCTTGGCACCTCAATACATGCTATTCTTTTTACCCACTGTCTTGTTCCACTCACCCTCTTACGCCTAGTGAAAGCCTGATTATTCTACAGAGCTGAACTCTACTTCTGGATGTCATTTCTCAATTTCCAGATAAAATCAGGTCCTCCTAACTGAACACACAGCCTTATGCATTTACCTTCACAGCAGTTCTTAGAGGTATAATTGTACATGTATTTATTTGTGTAATTTAATTATTGTCTGTCCCCATACTTGATTGTATGAGAGCATGGACTATATTTTTACTCACCATTGCATCTCTAGCACTTTAGATAATGCTGACAAATATTAAGCACTCAATAATGATCTACGTTTCTAAGTAAAGGATCTTATTCATTCTTGTATTGGCATTGAAATTTTCAGGACATCAATATAATGTGAGGCTAGTCAATTATCCAAAAATTATACCCTAAAATACAAAAAGAAATGATTAATAGTTTTCAGGCTGGGCATGGTGGCTCACACTTGTAATCCCAGCACTTTGGGTGGCCAAGGAGGAACTGCTTGGGTCTGGGAGTTCAAGACCAGCCTAGGCAATATAGCAAGACCTCTACAAAAAATAAAAAAATTGGCCTGGTGTGGTGGCCCATGCCTGTTGTCCCAGCTACTCCAGAGGCTGAGACAGAAGGATGGCCTGAGTACAGGAGGTCGTGGCTGTGATGAGCTATGATAGTGCCACACTCCAGCCTGGGTAACAAAGTAAGAGACCCTGACTTAAAAAAAAAAAAAAAATTCAGTATGTCATGGTAACCAAGGGCAATGTTGGATTTTAAAAACAAACTTTTAGACAAAAATCAGTAGGTTGTAGTTACTAGGAAATTAAACAAGTTGGAAAATACAAACAAGGTGAGGAAGATAATCTTTACCCTACAAATCCCTCCAACATTATCTAGGATTACAGATATTAAATGACTTTACCTGTTTCCTTAATCAAAACAAATCTATAGAGAGTGATTTGGAGGAACAGTCCCTTTAAGAGTGACCAAAGATGCAAAGCATAAAGCTAAACCACACCAGCTGTACAACTGTAGAGGCATAAATGTAAGACCAACTTTCTTGAAGATTTACCATGTATCGGGGATGGCCTATGAGTATTTTTTAATAGACCACATTGCACTGAATATGGGCATTAACTCATTTTTTTCAAATCAACTCTGAGGTAGTTATAATTATTATCTCTATTTTACAAGTGAGAAGATTACCGAAGTTTTAAGTGGCAGAGTCAAGATTTCAACCCAGGCAAAGGTGGGAGCTCTTAACTATGAGGTCAGTAGTTAAAATAGATTTCTTCCCTAGTATGTGGGTATGTATTGAGGAATTTTTAATTAATACAAATTATTTTCTTATCTAGACTATTTCACTAATTTTGCCTCTAGTTGCTTTTCCTTACCTCTAATTTTGCTCCCCATAAATGCATCTTCCACACTTCGAGTAAACTGCTTAAATCTCTTGTACGAAATAGGAGAAAAGCTACTTAGAATGGCACACAAGGCTACTACAATTCATGCTTCATGACCCAAGCCTCCTGGCCTCCCCAATCCCCTTCTCTGCTACTCCTACCCTAGACTTTACAGCCTTAAACTTTAAGAAAAAACTCAGTACTTGTAGTGTCCAATACACACTACCCATTCCCAAACAAACTATGCATTTCAGAACTATGTGTCCATTCATTTTGTTCCTTTTCCTGAAATGACCCCTTGTTCCTCACATTTCTGTCTCACTTAAGCATCTTTCTAGATTAAATTTTATTTTTTCCAGAAATCCTCTTTAAAACTCATAGATGCTCCTTTACTAGCACTTAATCGTCTTTATTGGAATTACCTGTTCATGAGCCAGTAACCCTTACTAAGCTCCTTGAGAAGAGGGATTCTTTAATTTGTCATTCTCCCTCATGCACAATTCCTGGCACAAATATCTGTTTAGTAAATGTTGAACTGTCAAACTTTATTGGAAATCAAGAAATGTTGAGTTCTAGCCTCAGTTTTGCTAACTATGTGACTTTAGGTACTTTACTCTCTGCGCTTACCTTATGCATCTATATATAACCTAATCCTAAAATTGCTTTAGATAAAACACTCTATGTAACTTTACTCTGTATGTGTCAGTATCTGATGTTTTAAAAAAATTCTCCACTGGCACGGTGACTCACACCTGTAATCCCAGAACTTTGAGAGGCGGAGGTGAGAGGATTGCCTGAGGTCAAGGGTTTCAGGATCAGTCAGGGCAACTTAGCGAGCCCTCATCTCTACAATAAATCAAAAAAGTTAACCGGGTGTGGTTGCACACACCTGTGGTTCCAGCTACTTGGAAGGCTGAGGTGGAAGGACCGCCGGAGGCCTGCAGGTCAAGGCAGCGGTGGCAGTGAGCCACTGCACTCCAGCCTAGGCTGGAGTGAGACTCCAACTCAAAAAAAAAAAAAAAAAATCAGTACATCAACTTAAAAGTTACCATTTGATTATAAAGTAACGTAAAAAAAAACCTGAAAGATGAAACACAATGTATCTTTTTTGCACTGCTACTTGAAAACATGGAAATTCTATGAGTAGAATCACCAGGATTTCTCCTAAGAAATTACCCCCTCCAAGAATGACCAAATAAAATAAGGCAATTCCCTATAAGAGCATTATGCAGACACTAAAAGGAAAACAAGGACTAGTGGGAAATGCTTACAAAGCTCAAGGAAAGAAACTTTATAGAGTTTTAATATAAGAATCGATCTTATTTGATTTGATAGAACTGAAACGGAAACATACTATTACATACAGCAACAGCCGCTTTCAAAATATTTCGAAATCGAGCTCAGTGAAATTGTCACATGGTCACAATGAATACTGCCTATCTGAAGCGAAGATCCAGAATACGGGAACTGGGTGAAAGTGGCTGCGGGGACGCAAGTGTCATCACCCCGTCCAATGATGAACAGGAACGTGTCCCAGTCCTGGACTGTGAAATTCTCGGCATCCGGCGCGTGCTGGCCGCGAGAGCGACGGGCGAATCACGAAACAAAGACGTCGCGAGCCCTGGCCGCCTTCCGACCGGAGGAAGGGGCAAGGCGCAGTGGCGGATCCGGCCCCGCCCCGCCCCACCCAGGGGTCCCCGGCCCAGCCCGGCCGAGCCTCACGCCTGCGCGCGGCCGGCGGCGCCCGCCGCTCTTGTCCCGCGTCCGCGCGAAGTTTCCAGCCGGGAGCAGCGGCGCCGCGCGGCGGGGCTGAAGGGAGGCCGGCGCGCGCCGCGCTCACCTGGTACTCGATCTCCAGAGAGGCCTTCGGGGGCATGGGCTGGAAGAAGCACTCCTTCTGGCCGGCGGGGAGGGTGAAGGTGAAGTCGCTGTCCAGGGAGGGCGTGAAGCCCGCCGCCCCCGGCAGCAGCGCCAGAGGCAGGGCGGCCAGCAGGAGCAAGGCGATCGGCAGCCGCGGCCGGTCGCCCATGCCTGCGGAGCCGCTCTCGGGCCGAGGGCAGCAGGAGGCGTGGGACTCGGCACCTCGGCTCCGCTCGTCCTCCCTGGATTCCTCGTGGCCGGCGGGGGGCCGCGGAGTGCGAGGACACTCCGGCTGGCGGCAGCTCCCTGCGCAGGAGACGCTCCGTCCTCGGAAGGGTGGGGACTGGGGGCGGAGCCGGCAGGCCCGTTCCGCCACCGCCTCCGTCTCGGCCCTCAGCCGGGTTTGAGCGCCGCCTCCCACCCGGAAGGCCGCGGGTTCCCATGGTTTCCTCCACACCAATGGGCGTCCTGGCGGCGACTGTGGGAAGTGTAGTCCGGCCCGCTCGCCGCCCACGTTTCCCAGCAAGCTCCGCGCGCCGGCGTCGCCTCCCGCGGCTGCGCGGGGGCGGAGCTGCGAAGGGGCGGAGCTTCTCAACGGCTCCCGCGGCGGTTCGAACTCCGCGGCCTCTGCGCGCTGGTGCTCCGCGCCGGGTCGGGGGTTCCACGGGCCGGGAGCAGTCCGAGGCTTCCCGTCGCAGACCAGCGTGCGGCGTGCGCGGTCGTGGACGGGTCTCCTCAGCGACGACTTGGGCGGTGAGCGACTGCCCCCGGCGGGTGGAACCGGCCTACCTGCGGGAGTGTTGCCCCCCTCCCCCTTCTCCCCTAGGGCGCTTCCCGCGGTCCTCGCGCTTGCGGAGCGTGCTGCTCTGCAGGGCTGTGTTTTATTTGATGGAAAATCCGAGAGGAGGGAGTCCGGTTTTCTTCTGCTTCCTCCAGATAAATGTAGGGCCAACCGTGTCATACTGAGAGTTCTTGAGACGGGACACTGCTGTATAAAGCTATGATAAAGCTATGACTTCTTTCCAAAGGGAGGAATCTTTTTTCGACGGCATCACATGCAGGGGGTGTGAAAGAGCATGGGCATGTGATGGGCGTGCGGGCGCGCACCTGCAAACGCGTGGATTAGGGCCCGAAGGCAACGTCAGGGTCTGTGATGGGGGGTGTGCCTGTCCGCATATTCACAGGCGATGGCGGCAGGCCTTTTGTAACTGCAGTAAATGGAAGCGAGGAGAAGTCATAACTTCACGGTAAACGGTCTTCTAGGAAAGTGGAACTATTTCATTGTCAAATGTATTTATTACTACTTCAGACGAGCTAGAAAATTCTTACATGAAAATACACAGATATTGAACATAAAACCCGATTTAAGATGATAATGCCGAAAGGCATGTTAGAACTTGCCCCATTCTCTTTTTTTCTCCTCCATCTAACAGGGAGCTAGAGATGTTTTTGCATCCCGAAAGCAAGATGGGGACCTGATCCATTGACTTTTGTTCGGGACAACTTTCTCACTTAAGAAGAAGCAAATTTGAGGACACCGAAGGGAAAAGAGGGTAGAAATAGTCTATTAAGATTACATAGCATCTCATTTAGTTTCCTGCCACAATTTCTTCGGATAAGGTGAGAATTTTCTTTTAATTTTCCTCTCTATGTCTGAGAGTTTTTGAGTGGGAAATGAATGTAGCATCCTATTTTAACTGAGGGAAGAAATGGCCGTTTAGTATTCAATAATTCATTCAAAACGTTGAGCTTCTCCAAGTACATTATGGTCCTGAACATAATGCACAGGACTCCCTAACCTTTTGGACTTTGGAATGTGGTCGGAAAAAGGTCTTGAAAGAGAGATGGTACAATGAAAAAGGTAAATGAGATCTGAAAGAGGAATGTAATTTGAAGATTACGCAGAAAGAGCTACAGGAGTAGTAGAGATTATAAAGCTTTAGTTTTTGGTTTTTTTGAGTCGGAGTCTCACTGTGTCGCCCAGGCTGGGAGTGCAGTGGCACGCTCATGGCCGCCGCAGCCTCGACCTGCTGGGCTCAGACAATCCTTCCACCTCAAACTTCCAAGTAGCTGGAACTGCAGGTGTGCATCGCCACGCCCAGCTAAATTTTTTGATTTATTATGGAGATGAGAGCTTGCCAAGTTGCCCAGGCTGGTCTTGAACCTGTGGTATATTAATTACAATAATAAAGTATGGTGCTTTATCATGATTTTTTTTATGTGTGAAGGAATTTAGTAGAGAGTTTCACAACCCTAGAGATACTCATCCCTTGAAGAAACAAAAGCTTTTCTTCATAAGAATTGACCTGCCGAATGTTATTTTGATTTCTGTGGCTGTGACTTGTAAATGTTTGTATTTTTCAAATTTTGTAACCATTGTGAATGGGAGGAGGAAATTACTTTTATCTGGTAATAAATTGCCTTCTAAGAAAATATAAGTGAAATTAGCCGGGCGTGATACCGCATGCCTGTAGCTCCAGCTACTTGGAAGGCTGAGACGGAAGGATCGCCGGAGCCCAGCAGGTCGAGGCTGCAGTGGCCAGGAGCGTCAGAGTGAGACTCAAAAAAAAAAAGAAAATACAAGTGGCTGTAATGATACTACTTTATCAGATGTCCAGAGCTTATAACATGATTATGAAAGTTTAAATACTTAATGTTGAAAATGATATATAATAAATAAGTTAGAAAAGTACAATGTGACATAATTAAAACATCTTTGGATCCTGATGACCTGGATTCAAATGTTGGTTTCACCATTGACAGTTTGAGTGACTTTCAACAAGCTATTTAATGTCTGATTCTTAGTTTCTTTAACATGGAATAAAAATATTTTGTTTAAGCGGTTAAGAGGATAAGATGTCATTAGAAAAGAGGAAATATAATAACTAGACCCTGGCTAAAATGAAGAATTGATCCAATGACATTGTATTGAACTTTCCATTATGGCTTTACATTACAGAGCAATTGATTGTTATTGTTTTTTTGTTTTGGTTTTAAACTGCCATGAAAGACTTTGCAGCTTTTGAAATAGAGAAGTAATGAATGAGTTAAATTTTATTAGTGGTAGAATATTTTGACTGATACCACAGAATCTTTCAGGCAAGGTACAAGAAATTCATTTCTTTTTTTAAGAAATGGAATCTAGTTCATCAGACTACTATAATAAAGACAACGAAGAAGAAAGTTTGCTTGCAAATGTTGCTTCCTTAAGACATGAACTGAAGATAACAGAATGGAGTTTGCAGAATTTAGGGGAAGAGTTATCCAGGTAAGTAAGTAAAATCACCTAAGAATTCAGAGTGTGATGTTAATTTATGAATGTAAAATATATGGGTTTCATGATCATATATTATGTTTTCAGTATGCCTCCGGAATAAATAATTTTCTATACTTTTTAATGTAACTCAGTTTATGGAGAAATAAGAAAATTAGAGAAGTATTTACATATTAAAAGCACCCTTAATGTATTAAATCTCAGTATAAAATATACATTTTGTACTTTATTAATCGTTTATTATTATGACAACTTTTGGAATCCTAAGTAATCTTAATAATCTTAGCATAGAGGCTCCAGAAATACAACTAATTATGGTTTGTTTAAAATTTAGTAGAAGCATTGCCTTACATTCATAACTATGAATTTGATTGTCAGCAGCATTTCAGATCTCCTTTCCATTTTCTTATATTAAATAGCAATGTGTAGTGAATACTTAAACTATTTAAGAACTAAATTATATTTTCTCTCTTGTCTCTAGTGTTAGTCCAAGTGAAAATTCCGATTATGCCGCTAATCCCTCAAGGTCTGAAAGGCTCATTTTGGAAGATCTTGTTCAGCCTAGCCACTCTGGACTTTTGAAATACTCACCTTATAAAAAAATTTGTAAAATCTCTAGTAGCAGTACTGATTTCCAAATAAAGCCAAGAGATAAGGTTATTGTTTTTACACCTGTCTACTTAAAATATTTTTTCTTTCAGTTTTTCTTTAAATGCCTTTCAATGCTTTCATGTTTTATATAATCTCTTACTATGGTGCTCAATAATTTAAGTACAATTATTCTTTTTATGTTCTAACAAGAAAGTAATCTTAGATTATTACTCTATTTTTAATCTTCTATATTGATTACCTTTTTGCAGCTAAATATCTTTTCTTACGTAAATTATAATCCCCTTGATTTTCATATTATTCCCTGTGTATAGAGATCAATTATTCATTAAGTAGTTAAAGTATACCCACAGTTTAGCCTGGATCTAGTATTATGTGATAGAGTGGCACTTTTCACCTTTCACTATCCCTAAATTTTGTCTATGATGTTGGAGATCTTTTCCTGGTCTGGAACTCTCTCTCCCTTTTTCTGATTCTGTCCTACTGTCTGTTTCCCTGTGTTTATCCCTCTTCCTTACTCAGTCCTCTTACCTCCCTTTTCACACTCTTTTTGTTCTTTATTCCCATACTCCCAACATGCATATACCCAGATATGGTTGCATATACACAGCGTAATCTTTTTGGATACAAATTTGCTCTTTCCACTTCAGAAAGCCATCTCTTAAGAGATCTTGTTTTTGTAAGAAAGTTGCTTAATGAGGTTATCTAAGTCTATATTTTAGAAAATAGAAAATAAATTTAAATTCTATGTCTACAGAGTATGTAGTTCTGAGAAATTTGATCTCTATCCTAGTTCAAATTGCTTATCATTCTTATTGTATATATGCCTTAGTTGAAATCATTGTGTTTTACCATAAGCAAAATCAAAAGACAGATTACAAATTGGGAAAAAAATATTGGTAATTTTTACCAAAGACAAAGGGCTGATCTCTCTAGTATTGTAAAGAGCTCCTAGAACATGAAAAGAAAACGGTCAACAACCCAGTGGACAAAAGATGTGAGTGTATAATGAAATAAAAATGATCTTCAAACTAATGAATAGGGGTCCAGTCTCACTCATAATAAGAGAAATTCAAAATGAAACTATGCTTAAATACCAGTTCTTACCTATTAAATTGATAAACATTCAGATGTTTGATACTACATTTTATGAAAATATTGGGGGTGCATACTCTGCCTAGTGGAAATGCAAAATAATATAACTCCTGTGGAGAGGCATTTGGCAGTATTTACCAAAATTACAAATATATTTACCTTGATTGCAACTTCCATTTCTGGAAAACTATCCTATAGGTACACCTGTAGGATACAAATGAGGAATTGTTTGTCATGTCAAAAGATTACAAATAACTCAGTTGTCCAGTAATAGGGGGTTAGTTGAATAAACCAGTGGCTTATTCATGCAATGAAAAACTATGCAGCTGAGGAAAAAAAAAGAATAGAGTTTCTCAATGTATTGATTATGGAGAGATTGCCAGTATACATTGTTCAAGTAAAAAATTGCAAGCTGCAGAATGCTATATATAATGTGCTGGTTTTTGCATAAGGAAGTGAGGGAAGTAGGTAATTTATTTTACTTGTATATGCATGTGGAATCACTAGAAGACTAAACAAGGAAACTAGTTGGGACAGAGACTTCTGTCTATAATTTTTTTTGACTTTTGAATTGCATAAATATATCATTAAAAAAAAGTCACTTAGAATAAAATTTTGAAAATTGCAAGCCTCATGAAAATTAAAATAATGTATTTTAAAATATATATTTAAAAGTATAATAAAAATATGTGTACAGATTGTAGGTTATTTTGTCTGTTATCCATTTTATTGTTGGTGGACATTTGGGTTCTTCCCATTTATTATCTTTTGTGGACATTGCAGCTATAAATATTTTATATCTTCAGATTTAAAAGCATAAAAATTTCTATCAGATTTGTAGCCAGGAATGATATTGTTGGTTCTTAACATATTCAACGTTACTGGATGATATCAACCTGTTTTCCAAAGTGTACCACTGTTTTCCAAATGGACTTATGTACACTTCCACCAGCAGTGGAGGAAAGAGTACTGATTTTCCCTTATATGCTTATCAACACTCAACTAGATTAAATTTTTTCTGAGCTGTTTAGTCATTGATAATTACTCATTTCTTATTAATTGCTTATAATCCTTAATTGAAATGATTCAAAATAGATTGTTCTTTTTCATTTTTCAGATGTCATTTTCATCTTCTAGCTCTGAGGACAAGGAGATTAAAATCCTTCGAGAGAAACTTAATAAACTTAGGCAACAGAATGCTTGTTTGGTCACACAGAATCATTCTTTAATGACTAAAATAGAATCTGTCCACTTTGAATTAACACAGTCAAGAGCAAAGGTGTGTATCTTGAAGTGATGAATATGCCAACAAAAAATAGTTGCAGTCATTTAAAGTTGATAATTGGAAAAATATTCCTTGTATTGCCTTAATGTGTTATGCATAGTGGTTTTTATTATGGTACTATAATATCAACATGTTATAAAATCAGTTTTATATGAATTTTATATCTGAAAATGATTTAGTGGAATTTAATAGTTTTTGCATTTAGATAAGTCAGCCTATTAAAGTCTTAAGATTAGTTGTGTAGTTTTATTTCTTTTTTTTTTTTTAATTGGAATCTTACTCTGTCACCTAGGCTGGAAGGCAGTGACAGAGTATAGAAATAAAACTGGTTGGGCTCAGTGGCTCACGCTTATAATCCCAGAGGGATTACACACTCATGGCCACCACAGCCTTTACCTGCTGGCCTCAGGTGATCCTTCCACTTCAGCCTTCCAAGTAGTTGGAACCACAGGTGTGTGCCACCAAGCCTGACTAGTTTTTTGATTTATTGTAGAGATGAGGTCTCGTCAAGTTGCCCCAGCTGATCTTGAACCCATGAACTCAGTTAATCCTCTTGCCTTTCCCTCCAAAAGTGCTGGGATTATAGGCGTGAGCCACTGCGCCCAACCAGTTTTATTTCTTATACTAGGAAGTATAGCTAGCCGGGCTCGGTGGCTCAGCCTGTAATCCCGCGCGCGCCTTTGGGAGGCTGAGGTGAGTGGATTGCCTGAGCCCACGGGTTCGAGACCTGCCTGGGCAGCTTGGTGAGACCTCATCTCTACAATAAATCAAAAAATCAGCCGGGCGTGGTCGCGCGAGCCTGTAGTTCCAGCTACTTGGAAGGCTGAGGCGGAAGGATCGCGGGAGCCCAGCAGGTCGAGGCTGTGGTGACCGGGAGCGGCCACTGAACTCCAGTCTGGGCGAAAGAGTTAGAATCCAACTCAAAAAAAAAAAAAAAAAAAGAAGTATAGCTTGTGTATCTTGTTTTTTAAAAGAATACATTCTTATTGTTAAAAACTTAAAAAAGAAGAGAGAAAAAGATCACCCAGAATTTCCGCCATCTAGATACCACTTTATTGATTTATTACATAGTTGACTTCAGCTGGGCTCCGTGGCTCAGCCTGTAATCCCGCGCTTTGGGAGGCTGAGGTGAGTGGACTGCCTGAGCCCACGGGTTCAAGACCTGCCTGGCCAACTTGGCAAGACCTCATCTCTACAATAAATCAAAAAATCAGCCAAGGCGGAAGGATCGCCGGGCCCAGCAGGTCGAGGCTGCGGTGGCCAGGAGCAGTCACTGCACTCCAGTTTGGGCAACAGAGTGAGACTCCAACTCAAAAAAAAAAAACACATAGTTGAATTCAGACTGTTTTAAACAGTTTTGGTTTTTCCTGGTTGTTTTTTTTTTTTTACTTTACATATGGTCTGACCATTTTCTGACACATTTATGTAGCTTTTTCATTGATCATTTTTTATGGTAGCATTTTGTTTCATTATGTGGTTGTACCATAACTTGGTTAAGAATTCTGCTATTTCGTTGTTTCCTTTTTTTTTTTTTTTTTGGCTAAATAATTGGTGTTATACAAAAAAATTAGAAAAAGCCAAAATGTTCAGTAACAAAGACATAGTAAAGTAAATTATGGTATACCCATAAAAATGAATTGCAACAGAGCCTGTTTTATTTTTATTATTTATTTATTTAGAGTCAGGGTCTCACTCTGTGGCCCAAGCTGGTGTGCAGTGGTATGATCATGACTTTTAACCTTGACTTCTTGGGTTCAGGTATCCTCCTTCCACCTCAGCCTTCCAAATAGCTAGGACTACTGGCATGTGTCTCTACACCCAGCTAATTTTTTGTCTTTCTGTAGAGACGAGGTCTTGCTATGTTGTCTAGGCTGGTCTCAAAATCCTGGGCTCAAACAATCCTGCTTTGGACTACCTAAGTGCTGGAATTACTGGCATGAGCCACTACACCCTGCTGGCAAAGCCTTTTAAAAAAAAAATGAGGTAGATATATTAATATTAAGATGCAAAGTTGTTTGATTTTATGGAACTTGGTAAAGTTGTTTGAATTACATGGGACATTACAAAGGTTTAAATGATATACTACCTATAAAGGAAAAATGTCTGTAGAATAGTATCTATATACAGTTAATGCTAAAAAAACTATTACCTATATAGCCAGACGCTGTGGCTCACGCCTGTAATCCCAGCACTTTGAGAAGCCAAGTTGAGAGGATTGCCTGAGCCCAGGGTTCGAGATCAGCCCGGGCAACTTGGCGAGACCTTGTCTCTACAATTAAAAAAAAAATTAGCCTAGTGTGGTGGTGAGCGCCTGTGGTTCCAGCTGCTTGGAAGGCTGTGGCGGAAGGATCGCCTGACCCCAGCAGGTCGAGGCTGCGGTGGCTGTGAGTGTACTACTGCCCTCCAGCTTGGGTGACAGTGAGACTCCAACTCAAAAAAAAAAAAAAAACTATTAACTAATATATTTAGTGGCAGAAAATATTACAGAGCAATACACACATGTATAATGATCCCAGTTTTGCTTTTTACAAATACACAAACATACAGGCCCATGTTTGTCTGTGTATGTATATAGGTATACATGTGATATACATAAGGATAGAAACTGCTCCACACTTGTTGATAACTTAGGGGTTAGAAGTTGGAGTGGGAGCTGGGTGTGGTGGCTCAAGCCTGCAATCTCAGCATTTTGGGAGTCTGAGGCGAGAGGATTGTCTGAGTTCACGGGTTCAAGACCAGCCTGGACAACTCGATGAGACCTTGTCTCTATAGTAAATCAAAAAATTAGCCAGGTGAGTGCCTGTGGTTCCAGCTACTTGGCTGAGGTGAAAAGATCGCCTGAGCCCAGCAGGTCAAGGCTGCAGTGGCCATGAGTGTGCCACTGCACTCCAGCCTGAGCGACAGAGTGAGACTCTGACCCAGAAAATAAAAGAAAAAAACAAAAAAATAAAAATAATTTAAAAAAAGAAGTTGGAGTGATGCTTTCACTATTTACTTTTATAGACACTTTACATATATATATACTATTTTATATATGGCTAGAGTACAATGGTGTGATCATAGCTCACTGTAACTTGAACGCCTTGACTCAAGCAATCCTCCTGCCCGAGCCTTCTAAAGTGCTGGGATTACAGGTATGAGTCACCATGCCTAGCCTCTTTTCTGTTTTGTAAACAAAACAAAGTGCTATTAGGCATTATTTCAGCTCAAGGAGGAAAAGAATGCAACAATGAACATAAAATTCTTTGGTGTTGGCCGGGGCGCAGTGGCTCAAGCCTGTGATCCCAGCACTTTGGAGGGCTAAGGTGAGAGGATTGCCTGAGCCAGTGGGTTCAAGACCTGGGCATCAATGGTGAGGCCTTGTCTCTACAATAAATCAAAAAATTAGCTGGGTGTGGTAGCACGTGCCTGTAGCTCCGGCTGAGGTGGAAGGATTGCCTGAGCCCAGTAGGCCAACGCTGGGATGACCGTGAGTGTGCTACTGCACTTCAGCCTGGGCGATAGAGTGAGACTCCAACTAAAAAAAAAATTCTTTGGTATTTGGGTTTATTTCTAGGAAAGTTTTTTTAGAGACAGAATGACCAAATTACTGGGAAAGAATCTTTTCAGGTATTTACTGCACTCTACGTTCAGTATTCTACTTTTTTTTTTTTTTTGGTCACTTTAGAGGGAACATACTGTTTTTCTTCATTTCTTACTAGGTTTACCTTTTTGGTATATTTGCTTGCCATTTAGAGTTCTTTATGATTTATCTCTTCACTTTTTGTTTATTAATTATATTTTAAAATTTTCTTCCGCTATAGATAATGTCTCTTTTTAAATTCATAAATGCTTAATTATTTAAATCAAAAAGATACAAAGAGGAGTTAATAACTACTGAACTAATAGCATTTTGGGCCTTTTTTTTTTTTGTAGGCTATGAATATACCAGTGGTTATTTATTCCTAGCAGTAAGATATTGGTATTTCTCTTCCCAGCTCAGCATTTTCTAGATTGTTTAAATAAAATATTTTTTGGGAAGCTGACTTTTTCAGTACAGGTCTGAGTTTTTGATGTTGCATATATGCCGCTATTGGGAATCTTTTGCTGTAATTCCCCATTGGCTCAATCAGTATATTGATAATTTGCCTTTGGCAATGTTTGTACTTACACTTTCTAGAGCATGTCATCCTGCTCTTTCAACTTTTAGCCCTCTAGGCCTGCTGTCCAGCTGCCATCCTGGTGCTTCTCTAAAGTGTTCTTCTAGGTTGGACCTACTATTTACTGAATCCCACATTGTGTTCTTTCTTAGTTTATTGTGTCTATGATTGGAGCATATCTTTCAGTCACTTCCTTGCCTGTCTAAAAATATCTTAATTTCTCTCCCACTTATGAGTAAATTCCAGGTTGAAAATTATTTAACGTCATTGCTTTCTTTTGTCCTCCAGTGCTACTTTGAAAAGTCTGATGCCATTGTAAATTACTTTCCTTAGCAGGTAATGTTTTTTTCTCATTTGTTTTTCACTTTATGGTAGTTTTTAGGATTTTCTCTCTTTCCCTAACGTTTTAAACTTGCACAACGATGTATCTTTGAATGGGCCTTTATTCCTCATATTGGGTATATGAGGGCCCTTTCAGGCTGGAAGCTTATGTCCTTTAGTTCTGGAGTTTTCTTATATCATCTTTTTGATAATTTTTTATCCTGTTTTCTTTCTTCTGTATTTCTTATAGGTAAATGTTGAATCACCTGATTTGTCCTCTAAATCTAGGTTTTTTTCTCTGTGATTCTTTTTAGGAGATGTCTTTATATATTTTGTAACAACCTGATGCAATATCTTCTTTTAGATCTCTGAAGATTTTATGACTTTTTTTCCGTGTTTGTTTTGCTCACCAGTGCCTTTTTCTTTTGTTTGGGCCTCTGACTTTCATATTAGCTTTTTACAGATGTTAGTGTTTTAGTTGCCATATTTAAGAGAGAGGTGTTTAGATGCTGTTTGGAAGCTTGCTCTGTGTTGGTGAAGTTTGTTGTCCATTGGTCTTTATTTGTGGGTGATGGCTAAGGAGGTGATTTTTCTGTAGGGAAACATTCCCTTACCCCCAACCAGTATCAGTATGTGATAGTCTTTTACTTTGGAGCTGTTGAATTTCTCCAGCAAAAAATCCTCTGCTTTCCCACCTGTGGAACAGCCCTAAATGAGATAGAGTAGGAAGCTGGGGGCTGATGGTTTTATATTAATTCCCTTGTTATAGCTCTACTTCATCCCTGCTGATTATTCTTCCTAGTATCCCAGAATTCCTAAGCTTCTGTTCAGTTTTTTCAGATAATAAACTTTCTCTTTTCTGGTAGGCCATCACCTTGCTCTTGATATTCTGGGAGTGGGGAAAAAAAGAGTGACTGCTATCTGCAGAGATTTTGAACTGTATTCTTGGTTTTGGTTTTGGTTTTGGTTTTTGAGTTGGAATCTCACTCTATTGCCCAGTCTGGAGTGCAGTAACGTACTCACGGCCACCCCAGAGTCGACCTGCTAGGCTCTGGTGATCCTTCTGCTTCAGCCTTCCAAGTAGCCAGAACTACAGGTGTGTGCTACCACACCCGGCTAATTTTTTATTTATTGTAAAGACGAGGTCTCGCCAGGTATTTTTGGTTTTTCATGTGAGACCTCACCCATGACCTCTACTGTAGTTTGTGCCTTCATGTTCTAAACTTCTTTTTCAGGAACAATTAGTTATTATGTTGATATTCTCTTACATACCATTTAGATTGTGGATTCTTACCCTGCTGCAATAGTTGCACTCTCTATCTTACAGATAGGAGAATTAATATGATTTTTTATTTTATCTAGATTTTCTCTAGTAAGCATGCATTCTATAATTAGAGTTTCAAGTCATAAAAAATAAGTACTTTGTTATATAATTTTTTATAGTTTGATATTTTTATATTTAACTTTCTAATTTATGTGAAATTAGTGGTATCAATAGAGATTGTATCTTTTCCCCAGAGAGCTTATCACTTATACTGAGATAGTAAATTGATGGTAATGGCAGAAGCCTACATGCTGAGAGTAGCTTGTGATAATGACATGCCCATGTAAGTACTGATCAAAAGAATTGATAGGATGAGGTTTACATTGGCCCAATGATTTGGAAGTTCGATTGAACCCCGTGATCTGACAGGAAAAAAGCTGAGGATCAAGTAGATTATTTTCTGAAAGAAAGTACTCTAAAAGTTGTTTTTGTGTTTTAGGTTTCTATACTAGAGTCTTTTCAACAGCAGGCAGCTAATGTCCCAATCTTAGAAGAACAGATTATAAATTTGGAAGCAGAAGTTTCAGCCCAAGATAAAGTTTTGAGGTAAATATGCTTTTTATAGCTTTGAAATTTTCATTTTCTACTTTTACTTTTTGTTATATCTTGTTGAATCTTGTTCCCCACCCCAGTAAATCTATAGTAATCTAATAGTGTTCAGTGCCTTAAAACTTGTTGAATCTATTTCTAATTAATTGTAACTCCTCTTGACTGCAAGTTATATACACTATATAGGGGGTTGAAAAAAGAGTAAATTTAAGATCAGATGCTGATTTACATGCTTTTATAAATTAGTTCATTTCTTGCCCTACATAGCAGTGTATGCCCAATGCTTCAATGGGAGTTCAAGAAATAAAATATAAAGAGTCAGGCACTGTATAATTTATTCTTTTCCTGCTTTAATAAAATGGGAAATATATGCTTATTAAATAGCATCTTACTCTATTTGAGTGATTCTGAAAGTGTATTTATGGGACCAGCAGTATTAGCATCATCTGTGAACTTGTTAGAAATACAAATTCTTAACACTGGGTGCGGTGGCTCACGCCTTTGATCCCAGCACTTTGTAAGGCAGAGACAAGAGGATTGCCTGAGCCCAGGGGTTTGAGACCAGCCTGAGCAACTTGGCGAGACCTCGTCTCTACAATTAAATTAAAAAATTAGCTGGGCATGGTACAGGTACACGCCTGTAGTACAGGTACACGCCTGTAGTTCCAGATACTTGGAAGGCTGAGGCGAAAGGATTGCCTGAGCCCAGCAGGTTGAGGCTGCCGTGGCTATGAACATGCCACTGCACTCGAGCTTGGGCTACAGAATGAGACTACAACTCAAAAAAAAGATACAAATTGTTAGGTCCTATCTTGCTTACTGAATCACAAACTGGAGGTGAGACCCAAACTGGGAGATGTTTTAGCAGGTTTTGCAGACGATTCTGACGCGTGCTAAAGTTGTCTTTCATGTCCATTGGAGCTTTATAATTTTCTTTGTAATATATTATTTAAAATTCATTCTTAGGTGTTTTATATTTTCAGTTATTGTGAATTTGTTTCCACTTTGATCGTTGCTAGTTTATGGGAGGGCTACTAATTTTTGATTAATATAATTATTTTGTAATTGGATTATTTCTCATGATTTTTTATTCCAATAATGTTATATTTTTATTTTCTTGGGTTTTCCTGATAACTAAAGATATTATCAACAAATTAAGAAAAATTTTGTCTTTTCTAGCATTTATACTTATTGCTTTTTCATTTCTGCTTTTTGCAGTGGGTTGAGCTATCAGAAATAATATTGTTGCATGTGGGGATAATAGTCATCCTTAGCTACTTTCTGAACTATGTTGTAATGCTTCCAGTAGCTGTAATGTGAGCTGTTATTTCAGATATATTTATCATTTGATGGAAGTATTCTTTTACTCCTCATAAGAACTCTTAGTTGACAAGTGATGAATATGCCTTTTTATCTATCTCTTTTTGTATATTGTTTCTCTTAACTCATTGATTTAAAATAATGAAATTTGTAACGTTGAATTACTCTTGCATACCTGGAATAACGTCTTTAAAAAAATATTCTTTATTTTATAGAGAGGCAGAAAATAAATTAGAACAGAGCCAGAAAATGGTTACTGAAAAAGAACAGTTTCTGCAGGAGTCCAAAGAGGAATGTATAAAATTGAAGGTGGACTTACTTGAACAAAGTAAACAAGGCAAAAGGTATGTGTTTTTTGTTTTTTTGAGACGAAGTCTCCCTCTGTCGCCCAGACTGGAGTGCAGTTGCACACTTATAGCCACTGCACCCTCAACCTGCTGGCTCAGGTGATCTTGCACCTTGGCCTTCCAAGTAGCTGGAAACACAGGTATGTGTCATCACGCCTGGCTAATTTTTTTGATTTATTGTAGAGAGGAGGTCTTACCATGTTACTCAGGCTGGTCTCAAACTCCTGAGCTCAGGGAGTCCTCTCGACTCCGCTTCCCAAAGTGTTGGAATTACAGGTCTGAGCCACTGCGCCCAGCAAGGGTATGTGTTTTTAAAGCAAATAATTTTTTTGGAAGGGAGTAAAGTGATATATTACCTATTTAAAATTCTAGTTAATTTTTGAAGTAAAAAATTTTCAGAAATTTAGCAGTAGAATAGCTTAATGTTCTTTTATATCTATTAATTTTTATACATTTTCCACTAAAATTTTTGTGTGTGGATTTTACGTTCTTAGCATTCTAGATTGGGGTTAATTCCTAGAAGACTCATAAAGATTGTCAATATAATGATATTACCTATTTCTGAAATTGTGAGTTGACCTATTTGAAACCAATGTATTAGGTTTAAAATACAAATACAGAAAAAGCCTGAAAATTAATATTACCTCTAATAAAATTAAGTAAAATATTACATGAACTCATAAGAGAAAATTTTGTCTTACAGATATGATACAAAAAGAAACTCAATGCATGGGAAAGAGTGGTCGATTCTTCCTTTTAGTAGCTCTGACCTAGCTTTGAATGCCAATTAACTTTTAAACTAATGAAGATTTAAAAATTTTGAGTTTTTGTTTGTTTTTTATTTTGTCTTTTTGAGTTGGAGTCTCATTCTGTAGCCCAGGCCAGAGTGCAGTGGTACGCTCACAGCTACCACAGCCTCGATTTGCTGGGCTCAGGTAATCCTTCTTCCTCATCCTTCCAAGTAGCTGGAACCACAGGTGCGTGCCACCACACCTGGCTAATTTTTTGATTTATTATAGAGATGAGTCTCACCAAGTTGCCCAGGCTGGTCTTGAACCCCTGGACTCAGCCAGTCCTCTCACCTCTGCCTCCCAAAGAGCTTGGATTACAGGCATGAGCTACTGCACCTGGCTAAAATTTTTAGTTTAATGAGATTTTATAACATAGGATTATAGCAGTGTTTACACAGGGTAAAATCATAATCTGCGTTTTTATGTTCTTTGACAACAAAAAAATTTCAAAGGTTTTGCACTCCTGTTCTCAAGCAGTCCTCCTGCCTTGGCCTCCTAAAGCATTGGGATTATAGCCATGAGCCACCACACCCAGCTCTGAAGAAAGTATTTTTTTGAAGTTATTGTAAATGTAGTATGGAAGTATGTGCCTGCAGTCTCAGCTACTTGAGAGGCTGAGGTGGGAGAATTACTTGAGCTTAGGAGTTTGATTCTAGCCCGGGTAATATAGCAAAATCCTATCTCTTAAAACATAATAATAATTATTAGGCAGGTACAGTGGCTCACACTATAATCTCTGCACTTTGGGAGGTTAAGGTGGGAGGATCGTTTGAATCTAGAAGTTCAAGAACATCCTGGGTAACATAGTAAGACCCTGTCTTTACAAATAAGTAAAAATAAATAGGCCTATTGCACACATCTATAGTCCCTGCTACTCGAGAGGCTGAAGTGGAAGGATTGCTTGAAGCCCAGGAGTTCAGGGATGCAGTGAGCTAGGATTGTATCACTGCACTCTAGCCTGGGTGACAGAATGAAACCTCAAAAAGTTACAAATAAACGAAATAAAAGTTGTTATAAATAGTTTGTTTGTTGTACACTTAAGCTTCTAAAAACCACTCAGCACCTATCTACATGCCATTTTAAAAAATTTAAATAGATTTGAGAGAACATTTTCTCAGCAGCATTTGGTTATCCTAGTTCAAGTTACAGTATGTGTTTGGTAGGCAATGTTGCTTAATGAAAAACGTTCAGATTTTGAAATCAGCCAGATTTTACCTCTCAGTGGCTTTGTTATCTTGGGCAAACTGTTTAACCTTTTGAAACCTGTTTTTTTATCTATTAAGTCAAGATGATATCGTCTTGATGTGGGTAGATATGAAGATGAAAAGAAGTGTAGGGTGTTTGTTAAGTCATAAATACTAACAAATCGTAACTGCTGTGTAAATGTGTGGTTAAACATTCTAAAATTCATACTTGACTTGCTCAGATAAGCTTTGCACCTAGCTATTTAAAATAGATAATAAAACATGAAGACCAGATTCATAGTGTAGCTGCTAAGACAAAATAAAGAGGAAGAGCAACTAGTTTCCTCTATAGAATTCAGATAAGAGATGATTTTTAGGATAGAGTATTGACTTTGATTTCAAAAGATGAGTATATGGGAAGAGACACATTCTGAGCAGCATCTTCAAAGGTATAGAAGTGTTAAAAAGCATTGTTGCTGAAGAACTCTAAGTAGTTTTATGTCCTATGTAAGTAAATAGGTATAGTGGGAGATGACGCAGGAGAAACAGGCTGAGTTCAGACTTTAGATTGCTTTGTGTGTTATACCAAGGGATTTGTATTTTAACCTGAAGAGCATAAGTAACCTATTGGGAGATTTAGGTAGAGATGTGAAATGAAGACTCTTGGAGCTTTTTGGAAAACTAAAATGAATACTGACTTTCTGCTATGGTGTGAATGTATCCCCCAAGTATCCAGTGTTGGAAACTTAATTCCCAGTGCAACAGTGTTGGAAGGTGGGGCCTTTGGGAGGTACTTAAGCCATGAAGTTTCTGCTTTCATGAATGTATTAATGCCTTTACAAAAGACTTGCAGATAGTGTTTCTCCCTTCTTGACCTTCTGCATTCTGCTATGCGAGAACACAGTGTTCCTCCCTGCTTGAGGACACAGCATTCAAGGCACCATCTTGGAAGCGGAGAGACTGAGTTCTAATCTACCAAGTCTAGTGCCTTGATTTGGACTTCTTAGTCTCCAGAACTGTGAGAAATAAATTTCTGTTTTTTTATAAATTACCCAGTCTGTGGTATCTTGTTATAGCATCACAAATAGACTAAAACACATTCCAAAAAAATCTTGTATGTTTGGAAATGTAAATCCAGTCTTAATGATGTTCATTGACCATTGAAGAAATTAGAAAACTTTTAGAACTGAGTGACCTAAAAATTAATGCATATCACTGCTTGTAAGCTGTAACAAATGATATTTTTAGAGGAAAATGTCTAACCTTATATGCATGTATTATAAATTGTGAATGAAAATTAATGAACTAAAATATCCAGTTATGTAGTTGGGAAAAGAATGTCAGAAGAAAGAACAAACATCAAAAGAAAATAGAAGTATGAAAATAATATAGATAAATATGAAATGAATGAAAATAAAGAAACAATAGAAAGGATCACCAAAACCTGAATGTAGTTCTTTTCACAATGACCAAGAAAATGGACATCTGATGAGATTAATCAAGGAGAAAAGACACAAATATTGGGATTAAAAAGGGACTCCCACTTTACAGATTTAACTGTGATACTGAGATAAAACCAATAGCTGAATTGTTTAAGGATGATGAATTTGAAAACTTAGACTAAGTAAATTTCTCAGCAAAATATAATTGAACAAAACTAACTTTAAAATAAGTTGAAAATTTGAATAGATGTATAGCTAATAGAAATACTGGGCCGGGCTCAGTGACTCAGCCTGTAATCCCAGCACTTTGGGAGGCCGAGGCAAAAGGATTGCCTGAGCCTGCAGGTTCACACTCAGCAGATCAATGCTGGGGTGGCTGTGGTGCCACTGCACTCCAGCCTGTGTGACAGAGTGAGACTCCAACTCAAAAAAGAAGAAGAAGAAGAAAAAATTCTGAATCAGCAATTGAGTAACTGCCCACAAATAACTAAACCAGTCAAAATGATGATGATGAAAGGAAACTTCAGGCCTACTGTGGCCCACAATGACTACATTGAAAAACACTTGTCACTACCTGTTAGAAGTAAACATAGGAGCCGGGCTCCGTAGCTCAGCCTGTAATCCCAGTGCTTTGGGAGGCTGAGGTTAGTGGATTGCCTGAGCCTGCGGGTTTGAGACCCGCCTGGGCAACTTGGCGAGACCTCATCTCTACAGTAAATCAAAAATTTGTCGGGTGTGGTAGCATGTGCCTGTAGTTCCA
>CAUYQG010127929.1:0-44689 GCA_963574415.1 Tarsius wallacei
TTCAAAATCTGTTTTGGAGCCGGGCTCGGTGGCTCAGCCTGTAATCCCAGCACTTTGGGAGGCTGAGGTGAGTGGATTGCCTGAGCCCACGGGTTCGAGACCCACCTGGGCAGCCGAGACCTCATCTCTACAATAAATCAAAAAAATTAGCCGGGCGTGGTAGCGCTCGCCTGTAGTTCCAGCTACTTGGAAGGCTGAGGCGGAAGGATCGCCGGAGCCCAGCAGATCGAGGCTGCGGTGGCCGGGAGTGGCCACTGCACTCCAGTCTGGGCAACTGAGTGAGACTCCAACTCAAAAAAAAAAAATCTGTTTTGGAATTCTCACCTTTTAATAGACACTGTCCAAAGTCTCTAACAAAACCAGAATTACATTCCTTGGGAGCACTGTCATGAAAACCTTTAAGATTCCTCCCGGATTTCCTTGCTCACAAGCTAGAGGCCATTTTCCAGATCTTTCCGTCTCCTTGGGAGAAAATTTCGTGATTCTGGGGTGGCTGCTTTTAGTGAGTTTTTCAGAGAAAACTAAAAGAGAAACGGAAATCGGTATCCTCCATCTCTTTCTCCAATGGAAACAATTTATGACTACTTAAGTCATCAATGATGACTTTGAACACACTTAGTGTGGCCAATATTTACTATCCCAGGTCGATCACTTTAGCCAACATGACATTCTGGTTTTTATATTTGGCTCAGTCATTTGATAAGAAAGGAAGTAACTGGTTAGAATAGGCTTGCAAGGATAATTTAATTCGGTCCCATATTTAATACAATGTTTAAAGAAGTCCCCAGTTTCTTTGGAGTGCCCAGAAGGTGATTCAGTCCCTCCTAAATGTACTCATCCTCTCTCCCACTAACAGATTCACTTGTTCTTTTAATGTTCTTCTCATCTTCTTGTGTGTTATTCCACATTTTTCCCAGTTTACTTACTTCCCTATTGACTCATTCCATTCAGTAATTGGCCGTCTCACTTATGCTTTCATTGACTCATGAACTCATTCATTCCTTCCTCCAGTAAACATTCCTTGAGGACCTGCAATGTTGCAAACCTGACAATGGGCTCCAGGCTTTCAAAGGGATGAGGAACTGGTGGTGAGACAGGATGTATCATACAATACAAAGGACTCCTGGATGGTTGCTGTGACCCCCATACACAAAGGGAGTGCAAAGGAGAGAGTGAGCTTTTCGAAGCTGGGAAATATTTCATTCAGATGGATGTTTGGAGCTTGTTTTAGTGGAATCACCAGATGAGAACAGTAGAGGAAGTCACCATCAGGCTGCAGAACCAACATCAGAAAGGCCCAGAGTCATGCACGTTCTCATCATGTTCAAGGACTGATGGGTATCTCCATGTGACTCAAGCATCGAATCGTAGTAGGAAGAGAGATGAGACAAAATTGGGACTGGGTTAGACTTTGAGGACTCATGATGCCATGTGAAAATGCTTAGATTCTATCATTTTAAGAAAATGTTCTAGAATGCATTTATGTGCAGTTTTCTGGGTTCAGATCTCAGATATTTTACGTTTCAATCACCAGCAATTGTTTCTTACTTATCTTTCTAACTTTATCTACCCTGGCTCACCTATGTCAATAATCAGTGTACACACAAGGGATTGGGGATTTAGAACATGAATATTTCTTTAGCCTCTTGCATGATAGACAAACGTCATGCAAATGATCTGTGCCCTCAGAATTTCTTACAACTAAAGTTCCTATTCTATATCTCAGAAGGTAGAGCCGTTAAAAAGTTACATTAGGCCAAGAAGCTAGCTGAAAGGACCCAGAGAAAGCAGGTACGTGCAGAGTTAGTCTTTCGACCCCCAGGAAGAGAAGACCACATTCATCAGTAGAACCGGAAGTGAGAACCAGAGCATGGTGGAGATAGTCCTGTGCAAGCTTGGAACACCTAGAAACAAGGAATTGTGGGTAAGGAAATGTCAGTGGCCATGAGAAGGACTGTGGAGGAGACTCTAGTAGAATGTGGCATGTGGAGCTCACGTCCTTCGCTGCTTGATAGAGCTTGCCTGGGTTCACCAAACTTACCAAATCCCCTTGGGCAACCAGAAGGCCACTTGAAAACCAGTGCAAGTTGATGCTTTCATGAGTGGTTTCTGGATGGCTAACTCATGACCAGGGAGTAAACTGCTCCAACCACATCGGCCCTCTCAAAATCTTATTCCCTCCACTGTCTGGTTCTTTTCCATTTGCATATTTGCTCATTTGCTCATGGGTCTCCATTCTCTGACATATGCCTTTCTCCCTCTATCCTTGCATTCTGAAGTTCTCACTTATCACAGCCTAGTTCTTAGGCCACCTGCTCCAAGATGTGGTTCCTGGACACCAAAAGACTACTCAGAGGGTCTCTCCTCTCTTACCGTCCATCACTTTTTCGTACATAGGTGCTTCTGGAGCACTGGAAAAGAACAGCACAGTTGGAAATATCTTCTCATAGTCATTGCCCTCACAGTCCATTACAACAGTGCCTTCTGGTCAGCTTGAGATGAGTCAACACAGAATTTGCCCTCTGGTTCACTGTATCCTAAGTCAAGGTCAATGAGAGTCCAAAGTGACTTGTGTGTGGAATCAAGAGAGGGAAATAACAGTTTCGCGGGAAGTAAGAAGAGAGACAGGTCATTTAAATGGTGGCTTGTCTCAAATAGTGACCAGAACTGTGTTGTGTGCAGCCCAAGAGTGTGTCATTCAACAGTCCCTGTGTCTCAGTGCCATGTTCTGCCCTGCTACGGGACGCAACTGTCAATCCAGAGAGGCACAGTGGTCTGAGAGTTTCCATTAGAATTACAAGGCAATTTGCAATTCCCTGCCCTCTCGGTAACATCTCCTTCAAGAATATCCCTAAATACACAGAGCTCAGGTTCTATTTTCTTACCTGACAGGTAAGCAAGAGACTATAGCTGATGAGGTCAGAGATCATGCCTAAATTTTCTGCCTTGCTACATCAGTAATTTACCCAAGGGTCCATCAGAGGCCAGGAGTTCTTTGACTCAAGTGTCATGAGTGCCCTCAAAAATGCACTACCAACACACCCCCTATGATGCAAATGCAGAAATCTTCCTTTCTTCCTACAAGCTGGAGTTGATGCAGTGAAGGTAATTAACCAGCTCGGCTTGGAAAAGATTTGATGGTTGACGTGAGTGGGGTTAGATAGTGTATTTAACGCCTCACTTTATTATCTCTTCTCCCATGTACCCCAGTCTCCCAATGTACTCACCCACCCAGCTACTCCATTCACTCATATAGCCATTGATATGCCACTGATCGATTCATTTATTCATTCATATTTTGTTCATCCATCCTTCCTTCACTCTTTCTACAAATATTTTCTGAATATTTGGCCTGGTTAAGGCACTGTCCTCGATACAATGTTACAATGGGTTCACCATCTAAGAATTGAGAGGACAGAGCGAAGAGAGGGGAGAAGGTGGACTCCAACATGCAAGCAAGCCTTTTAAGCCAATATACAAGGAGTGTGATAGAGATTAGTACCATGTACCCAGGGAAGCCATCAGCTTTTTCTGCATTTAATGTAGTACTTTCAGAGAGTTCTAAAAAATTTAAGACTTATAAATTTAAGATCCTCGGGGGAGAAAAAGAAAGATCACAGGGAGAAAATAAATGTTAGCACATAAAGGGTTCCAGAAGAAATCTCTCCCTTTCTAATGACTGGTTGCGTCTAGAAGGGAGAGTTCCATCGGCTGGCACATGTTCCCAGTGCCTGTGTGCGGGGCCAGGGTGCAAAGCCTTGTAGCAGGCAGTGGGGGATGACCACTTCTCACCTGAAAGGCCTGGGCCCGTGGTCTCCCAATCCTTGACCTGGTATGCAGTGGCCCAATGCATAGTTGTTTTAGTTTCTTACTTTATCCCCAGAGATGTACAGCTGGTTTTTGCTCACCCAGATTTGCCCTCTGAACTCTCAAGGCGTGATATCTGCCTTCCTAAACAGGGCCAACATATATATGTAAAGTGTATACCCTGCCTTTACTGGGCCTTTACATTCTAGCCCCCAGTGCCAGACAGGTCCATAGATTCTCATAAGAAAGAAAGAGCTTTGGACAATATAATTTCAACTTGTGACTCTTCATTTACCACTGTGCGAGCCCCAATGTGACCCAACCTCTCTGATCCTCAGTTGGGTGAATTATTATATAAAGAAAATTCTTATTAATAATCAATTATCTGACTTAATTGATGTCTCGCTAAGTCTTTACTTTTTATTAAACATGCTATATCGCTTTTTAGATACAATTCTCAAAACAACTCCAGGAGATAGGTAGCTTAGTAGATTCGATTCTGGTACAGAGATATATGTTCTTTTTCACACTGGATGTCTAGGAGGTGAGGCTACGTTATCACTGAATGACTCCACGCTTGGACATGTGACTCGGTTTGCCAATGGGCCATCACCATTGCAATGTGACCAAAGACTTCCAAAACACTTGCTCTGTGGCGCTTGCTTTCTGGTGTCTTTTCCTTTACCATGAGAAGAACATGCTTTAGCATGCCAAGGAGAACGGAGGGCACATGGAGCATAGCCACCCACCCAGTCCACAGACCTGCAGCAAAGATGAGACCCAGAGACTCTGCCCCTGAAATGAGAACCCCCAGCCACATCCAACCCATATCCCACGTGACCCAGCTGAACCACAGATAAGCACATGGTAGTAAGCGGTTGTGGTCTAAAGCCACTCAATTTTGTGGTGGTTGGTTATGCACCAAAACTAACACGATAGTATTATTATAATCTCTAAGTTGTAGGAAAGCACACTGGGGAGCAACAAGATTAAGTAAAATGACCAAGGTCACTCAGCTAGTAGGAGGCTGAACCAGACCTTGAACTATTAATCACTCTGCAGTGCCTTTCTTGAAGCTTTGCCTCCTTTATAAGACGGCCTGAACTGAGGTTGTTAGGAGAATGAGAAATACCAGAGCAAGACAGCTTGCTCCATGCCTATTAATTCATTGAAGATGCGTCTACTGCCAGTCACTCCCAGAAATCTTTGCATGAATTATGATGATGAAATATCAGCCACTCTGGTGACTTATGGAATTGTGTGGCAGTTCTCTGTAAATGTGCACAATTGTTCTCAGTGGACCAGGGGGCCATGGAGCACAGGAAACGTGGCCTATGCATCTTGGTATGGCCAGGGCTACCACCATGCCGAGCATTGGGTAGACTCTAGAGATAATTGCTGGAAGGATGTTTTAAGAATTAACTGGATATTTGGGCGTCTCTACAGACCAGAAACTTCAGAGAACACCTGTGACAACTTTGAACCTCACCAGCTTTCTAATCTAAATTTCCTGTCCTCCTTTTATTACATTCATTTCCTTAGAAAGTACATATTGCTGGGTTTTTGTTTTTTGCTTACCTCCTTCATACTCACAGACACAACCACACACACACACACACACACATACTATTTGGTCAAAACAGTAATTCAACAATAACATACTGCACCTTGGCAAATCCGCTCCCTTGCTAAAATTACACCAAGCAAAGTTTGTTGTAGGTTACATTTTTTTTAAAGGCGCAATATCCCCTCTCCTCAATTTCAAGTTAGAAATCACTCTGAAACTTGGGCTGCAGCATGTGTCACCGAGTGTGTGTGTGTGCTCTCTCTCTCTCACACACACACACACACACACACACACACACACGCATACACAAAGTCTGCATTTTACACCTCGTGTAGTTCTGTCATATCAGTTGCCAACACAGAAGGGGCACATGTCTGTGTCTCTTTGCTTCTCCTAATTACCGTGCAACAGGAACACTGGCGTCTTCCACCCGGGAGAGCTGTGTTTTTCCCCAAGGTCCAGAGAGAGAGCCTTTGTCCTTTGGGTTGGCTGAGTGTGGCAGTTAGACGTGCCCCTTGTTCCCTGCAATGTGCCAACCAGAAGCTTGAGAGATGCGTGTCCTTGGCAGTGCTGCAGCTTTGTCTACAACACAAAGAGGAGAGGCTAGGGTGGCGGGTGAGCAAAGCCTGCCCTGTAAACCCACTTCCCTGGAGAATCAGCTAAAGCAGAGGTCACAACCCTGCTGTCCCAGGTGCTGAATTCAGCCTGTGCCTGTGAACTGTTGGACTTTGCTCTTTTTTCAATCTGACCCGCTATTTAAAATGGGGGTTTTTCATCAAGATTTTCATCTTCTCTTGAAAAGCTGAAAAGTGAGGCAATAGTGGGATTCATTTCAGGTGTGGCTACAGTGGCTGGAGCTGTGTGGACCTGAATCTTCCATACCTTACAAATATTCACTCCTCATAGAGCCAACCCCAACCACCCCACCATCTCCCTTCTGTAGGGCTCTTTGTCAGCTACCGTTACCTGTGTCCTTTTTATTCTTTTTCCCTTGAAACAGGAGAATATCTAGTGACTGTATCACTATCAAAAGCATATAAGGCCAGGCATGCCTATAATCCCAGCACTTTGGGAAGCTGAGCCAGGAGTATCATCAGCCTAGGCAACATAGCAAGAACTTGTCTCTGCATAAATGAAGAAAATTAGCCAGATATGGTGGTGCACATATGCAGTTCCAGCTACTTGGGAGGCTGAGGCTAGAGGATTGCTTGAGCCCAGGGATCCGGGGCTGAAGGGATCTATGATTGCACCATTGCACTCCATCATGGACGACAGAGTAAAAACCTGTCCCTGAAAAAATGCAATACAATACAGTAAAATAAAACAAAATGTAAACTGGAAGGTCCATGTTGTGGAAAACTGTAAATGAACACATTTCTTGTGTGAGAATGAGGACACTACTGAATGTTTACTGCAGAAACTACTGCCAACCATGAGTATCCATGCCTTCTCGTGTCCTTATTGATGGAGTTCTTCATGGCCTTCTGACAATAGCGGCCTTTCCCACTCCCACTGGGAGGCAGGTGGTGGAGTGAATAGAGGTCAACTTGGGTCCAAATCCTGTATTTGCAGTGTCCCGGCTCTGAGACCTCTAGAAAGATACTTAAATGATGTGATCCCCAATGCCTTTACCTACAAAAGATAAGCGATAGAACCTTCCTCACAAAGTTATCTGAGGAGCCAGTGAAATGATATGCATGACTTACCAAGCAAAATTTAGGAAAACAATAAATCCTCAAATGCAATGTTTTCCTTCTCTTATGAGGGATAAACAAATAAACATAAAGAAAAACTAAAGCAAAAAGCAATGAGATCTTGTGATATGCTAGATACATTTAATGATTATTGCAGTGATTTTTTTTAACTGCGCTGTCATTTTTGCATTATTGCAACAAATCTATGTTGGAAAAAATATTACACACACACACACACACACACACACACACACACACAATGGGCAGAGACAGTTATTCCCCGAAAGTCATTCTCCCTTCTTCCTCTTTCATATTCTTAAGTGTCCTTGGACGTAGGACCAGTTCTTGCTGATGGAATGGGCCCAAGTGATGAGTGTTATTCCTACTGAGTCTTTGAAGAAGCAGTTGGTCTACTTCAAACTCTCACTCCCTTTCTGACAGTCAGATGAAGGAAGAATGTAGTGGAGGGTGAGGCCACATGGCACAAAGTTCCCAGGTTCCTGACTCTTAACATGGATGAAACATGTCTGTTGGCCAGACATAACTACTTTGGATATTATTATATCTGATCCCTTAAATATTAGGGGGGTCTCTTTGTCTCAGTAGTGTAACCAGTCTTTACAAATGTTCTTGGGATCCAAATAGCTCATAGTTTGTGGGACTTGAGGCTTCTTTTAGAACATTGTGACCACCCATTGAAGAATAGTTTCCAAAGCTCTTGGAACACATATGGGAATGACCAAAGGGAAGATTTTTTTTTTTAAATCTTCCAGTTACAGCCATCATTGAACAAAAGATTTTCAATAATTGGTCTGTCAGTCAACAAATACTGAGTGCTTATTTTAAGAGATTGAAAGTCCAGTTAGAAAAATTAATTTAAAAAATAGAGTCATTGCTCTCAGGGAAATTACATTCCAGTGATTTGTTTTAAGCGCCTGGTTCTACTCCTCACTGGCTTTGACCTCATTTGACTTTGTGTATGATTGCCATCATAGACGCTCTAGTGCAAAACCTGCACTAGAATCCCCCTGTGGGAAAGAGAGGGGTCAGAGATTATGTGTCATGGAGGTGATGCTGGCTCTCTGTCTCATATTTGTCCTTCTCTCTTCTCTTCTCTTCTCTATTACAGGGAGCTGGACCTGCAAACTTCATTTCTCCATCTCTTGTCATCTGACTCCAGTCCTGTGCTGCCAATGGGAAGGCAAGCACAAGGTTGGAAGGCAGGGAAACTGAGGTTGGTAGAACCCTGCCAGTTAGTTCAGCAGGCCTGTGAGAATGCAAGTCCTGGGATACCATAGCTTTGATGGAAATTCATGGGCCCTCCTGGGGATCTGGGCAACAAGAACTCACAGACCGTCTCCAAGCACCTCTGCCAGGGTAAACCGGCATCAGCCACTTTACTTATGAGACATCACTCCACATAAGATGCAAAATCTGTAGACGTGCCTGATTGGCTTAGCTCAAGCCAAGACCCACACCTTGGCTGGAGGAGGTCCTGGTACCCTCAGTGACAGACACACCAAATTAGATCTAATGAAGGAATGGTAGTGTCTGCAAACAGAAACCAGGATGCTAGTAGTGGAAGATGTAACAGTCATCTAGGATGTAAGTCCAACCATGTTACTACTGCTCAAACTCCTACCATGGCTTACTGTCTTGTTGAGGGTTGGGTCTATGTCTCATATGGTCTATGATGAATGGAGTCTGCAGCTCTCTCTCTCGCTCTCTCTCTCTCTCTCTCCCTCTCTCTCTCTCTCTCTCTCTCTCTCCTTGCTACCTTCATTGATTCTCATGGCCCTGCACTTAAAATCCAGCCACATGTGTAGTTTGCCCTACATTTTCTGTCATGGCTCAGTACCATGCCTTTGTCTGTGCCGTGTCCTCTACCTGGAGCACACCCACTCTGCTCCTGTTCTCTTGTGTTTTGCTACTAATTCTTCAACCCCCAGCTCAAGTATCATCTTCTCCAGAAATTGTTTCTTTCTCTCCTCATCATATGATTTCACTGTTCTTTTTCTAGTTCATAGAGTGTCTCATGCTTGTTTATATCATACTACTTACTAAACCATACTATAAAAGTCACACTGGCACTAAATATAGTGCTTGGTCCAAGACAACAATTATAACAATAATGGTAGTCAGCATTTATTTATTTATTCACTCAACAGATACTGATTGAATGCTTTATGTTGCATGCTGTTGTAGGCAGTTGTCAAAGTATATTGCATGTTCATTCTGTGTGCAAAGATTGTACATGTATTATCCCCAGCAGCATCCATTCACATCAGAGTAATCTCACAAAGGTGATGCCAGCATCAATTCCACCTTAGAGATGCAGAAATGAAGGCTTTGAGAAGATAAGTAAATACTTAACAAATAACTAGGAGAAAAAAATAAGTATCGCTGTATCTCCAACTGTATCGTAGGCTCTTTGAGAGCTGAACTTGAATGCTCAGCTCTGTTTCTGGGTATGACAAGGGCAATCTCACATCTCACTTTGCTCAGCACAGTCCTTACCTAATTAAACCTATTATTCCGGCATAATGCTGAGTAGCACTCCCTTTTACTTTCAAATGTGTCCGGGTTATCCAATGCATGGCTTCTAGTGAGAACCATATTCATATTGGTTAAATTGAGCATAAATGGCCCAAGGAACAGAAAAAAAGGTCAAAATTAGGAAGAAGCCTCAACTCCAAAGTTGTTTCCAAATAATTTCTGAAAGGAATCCATCAGTTCTGAGGATACTTAGTGTTTGAGCTATCAAAGAAAAGCAAGCCATAGATCATCTGACTCACCTGACTGGCAAGTGACCCTTCACTTATCGACTTCACAAAATTATTTTTAGAGATAAAGAATCTGCTCACAGCTGAGTCAACTAATCTAGAACGAGTAAGGGGCCAATCTGTGACTGGAATCCTTGTCTTCCAACACCAAACCCAGAGCTTGCTCTGGTACTCAAAGCTCCCAGCTTGCCATCCTCGGTCAAGCCTTCAGGTCTTTGTTACATCCCTTCTTTCTGGCATGTCCATACATGTATTGCAAGTGCTTGATAACCTAGAGAAATTCCACTTACTCTTGTGACTCAAAGCCTCAGTTCTAAGTCTTCTCTCTTCCTATTTCTAAGATTCACCTCCTTCTTCACGTTGCTCAGAGATAACAGAGTAACTCTCGGTGACTGCTTTGTCTCTAAAGGGACACTCTCAGGGCGGAGCTTATGCCCCAATATCCCTGCATCCCATCCCAGTCCCCTCCCACCACCCTGATCTTGGCATGGGCTAAGAACGTATTGAATTAAATGAAATATAATTCTAACTATTGTTATTTCCAGAACACTTATTTCAATTAAACTTCTCTCTATTACCATTATGCCTTTTTTGCTCATTGTAGATTTAAGATTCATATTCAATGTATTTATGATTCATAGAGTGTTTACCTTCCATGTTCTGTTCACATATGTTCACTGACACTGTCTTGGTGTCAAAGTGCTGGGTGCTGCAGTGGCCCCGTCAGTCCAGTGGGAGACTCAAGGAAACAAGGCACACAGGTTCATAAATGATGACATTGTGCTGTGATACCCTTGTTCCATGACATTTGCAAATATATTGCAAGTTCCTGATTATTGTAGAACACAGACAGTCTTCTACACGGGAGGTAACTTTTAACCTGTTCTCTGAAAAAGGAGCAAAAACTTTCCATCTGTGATTAACCCACACCAGAAAGTACTTGAGTCTTTTTTTTTTTGTCTTGGTCATCAATTAGTCATTAGGCTCTACAGGGGCTGGAATAATTTCTACCAGTCTACATGACTCATTTAATGACTTTGTACTCAGTAAGCTAAGAATTCCAGTGACCTTCTCGATGGTACAGTGAGGACACTGTTCCTGGATTCTACCCTACTTTGACCATTTGGTAATTTGCTGTAATTCATATAGTAATTTATGTGCGGAACCCCTCCAACTCTCCAACCAACACTCAGCATAATCCCAGCCAATCTCAGAGTCTTGGACCAGTTATGTGACCTAGGAAAAGCCATTGACCTTTCTTGGGCATCAAGGGGGTTCTCATCTTTAGAACAAGGATACTGGCTGGGCTCATTGGCTCAACCTGTAATCTCAGCACTTTTGGAGGCTGAGGCAAGTAGACTGCCTGAGCCTGTGGGTTCAAAACTGGTCCAGGCAACTTGGTGAGACCTCATCTCTACAGTGAATCAAAAATTAGCCAGGTGTGGTGGCACATGCCTGTAGTTCCAGCTACTTGGAAGGTTGAGGGCAAGGATCACCTGAGCCCAGCAGGTTGAGGCTGCGGTGGCCACGAGCGTGCCACTGCACTCCAGCCTAGGTGACAGAGTGAGACTCTGACTCAAAAAAGAAAAAGAACAGGGATACTAGTGATGCCCACTCTTTGTTGTGAGCATTAAATGAAATTAAGCACAGAAAGACTAAGGACAGTGCCTGGCACATGTTCAGTGCCGTATACTTGTTGATTACCAAACAGATAATTATGTTCATCATCCTTCTTACCATCCTCCTCCTCTTCATCATTATTGTCATCAACATCATCATCATCCTCTTCATCATCATCGTTATTGTCCACAGCAACAGTGGCTTCATGACAACTGTACTTATTAAACTTTAGAGGTTATACCAAGCAATGTATATACTTTATTTAATACTATTCACCCCAGCACTGAAGCCGGCAATAATTAAGTCATGGCCTAAAGTAGTAATTGACATAGACAACGCAAAGTGTCACTTGTATCTACCCCAAAGTCTAGTCTGCGACGCACAAGATTGTGGCCAGCCCCAATTCTCCATGAATCCCCCAGACACTGAAATACCTGAACCATGTCACTTACCTCCAGCTTAACTGAGATTTCCTGCCCTAGTCCCTACCTCACACTGAGAAACTGCATGAGCTCCTGCAGTGTCCTCGTGTTGGTCGATGTCCCACTGAGCTTTCACGGAGCCCTCGTCTGGGCTTCTGGCTTTCAGGTCAGGGAAAGAGGAGGTTTGGGGTCAGAACCCAAGAAGAAGAGGAAACACAGCTGTTCCCCCAAACGTCTGAAGACAGAACCCTTATAGATTCTTGGCTAAGCCTAAAGCTGGACAAAGACCACACACCCAGACTCATTGGGCTGCCCCATGGGAGTGTAGCCCACCTGGCTGTGACACCCACCCCGTGCCCTCCCCTTGGCAATTGTGATTTCCCCCTAGAATCTGCATAACCTTCCAGCATGAATGAGGAATTGTCACATACCTCTCATCTCATTCAGTTTCTATTCTGTTTGGGCAGCAGTAGAATTGCTACCACTCTTACAGAAGAAGAAACTTAGGCACAGAGTATTAGTTGATTTGCCTTGGATAGCTCAGCTACTTAGCCCAGATCCTTAATTATATTCTCAATTCCTTTCCCACCCTGGCTGTCCCATCAGGAAGAAGGTGCTTTGAGAAGCCCTCTTCCCCACAAGGGCCTTCCCTTGGTGCTTAAGAACCAGTTGACCAAAGCGAATCTGCATAACCTCCTGTCCTAAGAGTGAGCATTTCCTTAAGGGATTGTGTTGGCATCATGGCCCACTGTCAGATTTTGCTGCCTGAATCCAGAAAAGCTAAAATGAAAGACACTGCTGCATGATTGTTATGGATTCAACTATGTCTCCTCAAAATTAGTGTGTTAAAGTCCTCACCCCAAGTATGTCACTATGTGGCTGGATTTGTAGATAGGACCTTTAAGGAGGCAATTAAGGTTAAATGAGGTCATATGGTTGGATCCCTAACCCAATAAGACTGGTGTCATTATAAGAAGGGGGAGACACAAAGAGTGCATGTGCACAGAGGTCATGCAAGTGCACAACGAGAAGACAGCAAGCCAAGGCGAGAGGCCTCCCAAAAAACCAACCCTCTGGGAACCTTGATCTTGGACTTTAAGCCTCTAGAATTGTGGGAAAAAAAAGTCTGTTCTTCAAGCCATCCAGGACGTGGTATTTTGTTACAGTAGCCTGAGCGGACTAATAGAATAGTAAACCACAACGTGGCCAGGAAGGTACCCCCACACAGGTGCACCAAGTGTATATTTCTAGGATGGGAGTCATACACACAGAACCACACCAGGAAGCCTTACCTAAGACAGAGATCCCCCATCGAGGACGAGGAGCTCTATGTTTCAGCTTTGTTTCCCCTTCCCCATCAATCCCAGACTCACAACAACAGACATACCCCACCAGAATTGGGACCTTGAGCCTGTCCAGGCCAGGCCTCCCGACTTGGCACGTGTGTCTGTCAGCCAGCCCTCCTTTCCCTGAAAAGGACACGTCGAAGCCATCTTTCAGGAGTTTTCTTCCCCTGACAGAAATCAGCAGGGTTAGAATAAACTGCATAAGTTATCAGCTCCTCAGGAAAGAACATGAAAAAGGCCCTTCTATCACTTAATGAAAAATAGCTTCTTTTTTGGACAGAACTTCATAGGCCTGCAATCAAGCCATGGTTCCCGTCTCCCTTCCCTGACGTGCCGTGCAGGCAAAGCAAGTCGGCATCTATTAATAATATTTTCTCCAGCTCCTTTCATTTTTCTGCATGTCCTACCACTGTCAGGCCCCGTGATGCAGCGGAGCCTTTATCTCGTCCGAGTCTGGCCTGTCAGGGTGATAAACAATTCTAACAAGAATCAGAATAAAGATCTTCCCAGTAGACTCTGCCGAGAGATAGAGGCTTTTCTCATTTTCTCGACGGAAAAAAAAAATTTAATCTAGCGGCTCCGGCTTTTTTCAAGCGTCACATTCAAAGAGATGCAAATTTGTCAGAGCCAGACCCCAGCTGACTCAGAGCACTGCATGAATGTCAAAGGGGGAGGCAGTGTCTTTGACATGGCTGCCGTTTTTTGGGGGGGATGGAGGGGGTGAGAAGCTCTCTGCTGAATGATAAAAAAATAAGGTTTTGCTTTGTACTGCGTGTTTCAACAATTCTTATAAGTTTTCTTCTGAAATAAAAAATATATATATAACTGCCATTGGGAAGGGAAAGTGAGGAGGAACAGGAACAGTGTGGTTTGGGGGTGAAGGAGGAAAGAGTCCCAGGAAACAGCTCCATTGAGATGTCGCCTGGACTGCAATCTCGTAACAGAGCGAGTATGCTGCTGAGAAGGTGGGTGGGGCTGAGGAGAGGGTTGGGATGAATGAATGAATGAATGAATGCCCGCATCGCAGGGTGAGGAACTCTGCCTTTTGTCAGGTGCTTATTTTCCTAAATTTGTAGAAACCATTCCACCATTCACAGCTTCCTGTCCAGTCCCCAAAGTGTCATGAGCATAAATTCGTCTGCATTTCTTTCACCTTCTGCTTTGTTTGTTCCCCGGATTGAAAGTCTAGCACAACGCCCTCAACTTGAAAGGTCAAGTGGACGAGGCAGGAGACCAGGCAATGTGAGACTAAGAAGACGAAGCCTGGACAGAGACTGGGAGGTGGCTAGCACTAGCCCCCTGCGGTCTTTGGGGGACAAAGGGGGCCCTGGGTAGACTCTAAGCCCGTTCCCACTGCTTGGCTCCCAAGTCGTTTGTGGAATCTGTAGTCCGGCTGAGTTGGGCTGGGCCTGGTTTTCACAAAGAATCTGTGCCTTGTTTTGTGGACACAGCCTCCTGGGGCCTCTCCCTTCAGTCTGAATCCCAACCTTGGGCCTCCATCCCAGGCTCTATGGAACACTGGCATGTCCTCCGAGACTTTTATGATTTTTCTGAGTCGAGAGCATTCGTGCTCATATTCCCACAGCCTCTTCTTTCTTCTCGCTGTGGCTCTTGCTGGTTTTCCCATCACCCCTTCTCCATACCCAGCTTGCCCCCACCTGCCAACCATGTCTTTGGCCCTCGCTCATGGCTTTCCTTCCCTAGAGCGCCAGTACCACAGGCCATCATCGTGTGTGGCAGATTTGAACCAAGGGCCAAGGTTAACAAAGGGTTAGCGCTGTCTTAAGGAGGAGGTGGTCACGCTAGCAGAGAAGGCAGTGATGGAAGGTCACGCCTCAGCCATCGCCTAAAAGCCCCTAGCACTTGGATCACAGGGTTCAGCCCTCTCCAGGGTCTACCTGATGCCTCTCTGGGGGCAGGTTCTCAGAGAACCTAGAGCCCCAATGCCCCGTCTCCTTCACTGGACAGGGAAAGATACGTGCCTGCTCTGCTAGAGAAATTTCATCATTCCCAGCCTCTCAAACTCTCCCGTCTGGCCTGTAATCTATCATCTTTGTGGAATTGATCTATTAGGTAGTTATATTTCTATCAGCAGGCTCCATACATCCTTCCCTGTCTGGTCCTTGCCCTCGCCATCGGGAGGGTTAGTGGGAAGCAGGTGTGAGTATATATGTCTGAAGAGGTTGGGTGGGATGAACAAGGATTAAGGCAATACATGGAAGAGAACATGTGTGTCAAGGAGGAAAGGGCTCTGGAGGTTCTTTGATGAGCACAGAGTGCTATGAAAGAGTGCTGTGAAACAGGGCTCTGTCATGTCTTCACAGACGTGCTTGGCACCTACCTCATCGTTCTGCTGTCTTCCCCAGTGCCAGCCTCCTCCTAGCGCCAGCACAATATGTTGCAACAAAAAGCATTAGTTCCAGATCCAAGTGATGGCCCCCTTCTACACTGAGAGTTTGCAGTAAGGAGCTGCCTGAGATGTCCTCCTTGCCCCCACCTCTCCTCTCCAAGACCCCTGGGCACTGCATTCAACTGCTGTCGTCTTGCCAACACTTGCAGGAAGGAGCCGTCTGTCCTCTTAATGGTTCCATTCTAGATAAAAGATCCCGGCATCATACACGGTGCTCTGGAAGGGGCAGGTGGGAGAAGCCCGTGGCTTGGTCAAACAACCAGTTGCCACAGAGGACCCACACCACATTCTGCAGTCCCAGTGCACGTGGGAGGCAGGAGTTGGAGACATTTTCCCTGATTTTGCGGCTGTCTGAAGAGTTAAGTGCTCGCCCCCCTAAGGTTTGGGACATGCATTGGCAGGTGACAGTTTTGGCTTTTCGGGGCACACGTTATATTAGGAAATGAGTCATCACAGAGTGTTTCTCAAACTGGTGGTAGTCGAAGAGTGAAGAGGAATCTGGAGCTGCCCTGTGTAATTCAATATCTACATGGGGCAGCTTAGCTCAGAGCCAAGTTCAAAAGCCAAGATCTGGAAACTGTGGTTAAAGACCTCTTACCACTAGCTGCCAAGTGTCCTTAGGAAAAACATACCGATCCTCTGATTTTCAATTCTCTCATTAAAAACAAGTAAACAAACAGTAACAAAGATAACAAAATATTCGGAATCCCTCCCCATCGGCACAGGGGATTGTTGAGTAGAAAATATATGGAATGTGCTTCTTAGTGTGTTTAGTCGGATGCCAATGCAGTTAACTTCTTCTCATTGTCTTCCTTCCCGTTTCTCATTCTGATATTGCTTAATCCCCACAGACCAAGAAAAATGCCACTATAGCTATGAAACCTCTTCTTAATTTAGGGGAAAATTGAATCTATTTCTCCTATGCTTTCAATGAATCTATGCATTTCTGTATCTGTACCAAAGGCTGCCACATTCTCATCATCTTCCTTGAGTTGAGTCTAAAGTTGTCACGGTCTCTTTCTGCAGGCTGGATGCTCCTCCAAGACTAGTATATCTCATTTTTCCCCACGAAGGCTAGTACAAAGGGGGGACTCAAAAAGGTTGAGTGAGTGGAATCTAATCAAATTTGCATGGGCAAATAATAAATGCCATCACGTGAAATCTCAGAAACCATGAAAGTCTCCCTAAACATTGCTTCATGAGACCTCCTGATCTGAAAGAGAGACAATGTTAACATTGATTGACTGTTATACTTAGTTGAACACCGTTCTGTGCTTAACTTGAATTGTCTCACTACTATTAAAAAATGCCACTGAGTCCATTATTATTCATAAAAAAATCAATAACTTGCTTTAAGGTGTTCCGCTAAATTTGAGCAAAAGTCTTTCAAATGACCAAGTAATCATTCGTTCAATCAGCAAGTATTTATTGTGAGTCTGTTGCATGCCAACGATTGAATTCATCACTGGGAATAAAACTGGTGAATGAAATAGCATGGTATCTGCCTTTAATGGGCTTATAATCTAGTAGAGAAAAATTTTTTTTAATCTAAACAAAAAAATCAGCAAAATGATCACGTATTAATTTCTATAATGAGTGGAGTATTGAGACAGAGAAAAAAAGCACAATCAAAGAAGGCATCTTTGTGGCTAGCAGGAAGTCAGAAAGGGAGAGTGTTACGTGATCTACCATGCCCACCATGTCTACTGAAAGACCCAGTAAAATGAAGATAGAAAACTGCTTACCAGATGTCAATGCTTAAATCAAACATTAGAATCAAGTGAACTCATTTTTGTTTAAACATTATTTTAGTTTAACTCTACAGTGATTATTGCAAATGATAAAAAAGACTAACTCTCCCTGAATTGCAACTTATGAAAAAAGATTAATTATCCATGAAAAAACTCAGTTATAATAATAATAATGTCTAATTTCTCAGGTGTCACAGGGGAATCTGTATCGAATCAAAAGCCAGGAAGATCGGAGATCAAGCCCCAGCCTGTCCACTTCTGGGTCTATGTGCTTTGGCTAGTTAAATCTGTGGTAAATATCAAACTCTTTGCTTGCTGAACTTGATGATGAAAATAATACTTCACTTTCATATTCACAGAAATTCTTAAGGATCAAAAAGCTAAAATATATAATAGGATTTTAAAACTTGGAAAATGCACTGAAAATGTTAAAGGTCATTTATGACTAGAGAAAACAGTCCATCCTCACTCCTTCATTCACTTGTCTAATATTTTGGAGCTCTGAGTTTAGTCCAGAAATAGATCAAGAATAAGGCACAATCACTGCCTTCAAGTAGCTCACATTGTGGCTGTATTGTCTTTATTGTATTAACTTTACACCCTAAAGGAAGTAGTCTAGGTTTTTTGAAATGGTACAGTATAGGAAGTGGCAATGTAGCACAAAGATAAAATTGCATGTTATCCAAAATGATGTCTTCTGCAGTTAAAATCATTAATGTATAATCCATTAAGAACCAATCTTGACAAAACAAATGCCTCGTGCATTTTCTCCCAGCAGTCTGCATATTCTGCTAGGTTTGCTCATGATTTCAGAGTTGTTGCCCATTCCCAGCTAGAACACGATATCTCTTGTGTCAAGATCTATGTCTTATTCTGAGTCTGGCCTAGTGTTCTCTAAATACATTAGATATTGAGTGGATTTTCCAAGGGCAATATATAGATAGATAGATAGATAGATAGATAGATAGATAGATAGATAGATGTTAATCTTGAGGGTTCCCATTTGAGTGGGGTCAACGGCATTTCTAAAGGCCCAAAGAGCTTGATAAAGTCCACAAAATCAAGGTCAAAAAAAGATCCACTATATGGAGATTTACAGAAAAACAAGCTAAAGAACTTGATTGATGGGGAAAAACCATTTTCCCAAAGGGGAAGTTCAACAGTGAAAAAAAACACACCAAGTTTGCCTTTCAAGTTAACTGTCTCCTTATGGAGATCAATGACCCTCAGCTGCCACCCTGAATGCAGTGATCCATGCCCTGGGTGGTTCTTTGAGCAGTATAGGGGTGGGGGGCGGGAGGCAGTGGTTAATAACTCCAACTCAGATGTTAAAGTGCCTGAGGTTGTAATCCTGTTCCATTCAACACTGGCGGTGTGACCTTAACCTCCATTGAAACTCTTCACATGTTGATGTCCATGTCTGTAAAAGTGGGGATGATAATAGTGCCTGTCTCCTCATCTTTTAGAAATGACTCAATATAATAACTCATGCAAGCATGTACCCTAGCGTGCTATATAGTAGGTAGTAAATAAATAACCATTATTAATATTGCATTTTTATAATAAATGATACAATAAATAAAACATTCAGATTTCAGATAAATAAATAAATGCACATTTTTATTTGTATTTTTACATAGCTGGCTTCATTATAAGTGGGCTGACTTCCTGTGGGATCCACTAATTGGTCTAGTGCCATGATGGCACTAATGTGTGTTTGGTGGTGGTGTGTATCTCCAGTTCCAATATCACCAAAATCCTTAAATTGGTAGCAGGATAAATTCTAAGAATTTTGACATCCAATCACTAATACAATCCCAACTCACCAATACCACCCACACCATCCTGCTGTCAGGGTCAATGACGAATGCCTGTATTCATTCATTCAACAAAGATGAATTGGACCTCTCTCATGTCCCAGGTTCTGCATGTCAACAGAAACACAATAAAGGCAATTGGCCTTGATCAGCAGAAAGGAAGAATGAGAGACATATTCTGTCTTTGTTACTGTGAAATTTCCTATGGCTAGAAGGACAGAAAAGGTCAATGGACAGTTGGATTTTTTGGTGTGTGATTTTTGTGAAATGTTGAAATGTCATCTCATGGCATTGAGGGAAAAATTGTATTTTTTAACTTGTGTTTTAGGTGAAAACTTTTTTCTTTTTTTAAGGAAAAAATAGAAAAAGATGTGAAGGAGAAAAGTAGAATGGAGATGCCAAGCTATTTAAAGAACTTTTGTGATGAGTTCAAGATGGCAGGCTAAACTAGTGACTATTCTACTGCTCATGAAAAAATGTCACAGAATGCCAATAAATATATGTTAAACAAGGCAAGAAAGCAGAAGGAGTTTGTGAAAACAAGCAAGAGTACTGTTAGCAGACTAGAAATGGTGAGGAATCTCTAAATGATTGAAAGCAGATACAGGAATAAAAGGCCATGCATGCGCTCACACACACGTTCACGAAGGCAGAAACATTTCAGGAAAACCCCAAGCTTTCAGTCAATAGACACAGGAACAGGTGAAAATTTATAAGCAGAAAAACAAGAATATTGCCCCATGCAGAGGAGGTGAGGATGAGCGAAGCCCGGGAACAGGTAAGGCCAGGTGTGATGGTGAATACTGGACAACAATGTGACTGGATTGAGGGTTGCCTAGATGGCTAGTGAAGCTTTGTTTCTGGGTGTATCTGTGAAGCCTTTTCCAGAGGAGACTAACATGTGAATTAGTGGACTGAGAGAAGAAAACCTGCCCTCACTGTGAGCAGCACCATCCAACTGATTGCCAGTGCAGCTACTATGAAGCAAATGGAAGAAAGGGGATAAGTCAGAGGTCCCCAACTCCTGGGACCATGGACCGGTATAGATACCAGTCCACAGCCTGTTAAGAACTGGGCCACACAGCAGGAGGTGAACGGCCACGGAGTGAGCAAAGCTTCAATTGTATTTGCAGTCACTCTCCAACATTCACATGACAGTCTGAGCTCAGCCTCTTGTCAGATCAGTGGTGGCATTAGATTCTCAAAGGAGTGTGAACCCTATTGTGAACTGCGCATGTGAGGGATCTAGGATGCACGCTCCTTACAAGAATCGAATGCCTGATGATCTGAGCTGGAGTTCAGGCAGTGATGCTAGCATTGTCTCCTGTCATCCCCAGAAGGGACCATCAATAGTTGCAGGAAAACAAGCTCAGGGCTCTTACTGACTCTGCATTATGGTGAGTTGCATAAGCATTTCATTATATATTACAATGTAATAATAGTAGAAATAAAGTGCACAATGAACGTGACACGCTTGAATCATCCCAAAACCATCCTCCCACTCCACACTGGTCTGTGGAAAAACTGTCTTCCACGAAGTCAGTCCCTGATGCCCAAAAGTTTGGGGACTGCTGGGATAAGTAGTTTGTTGAGTTTCTTCCCGCTCTCTGCCTCTTCCTTCCCTGGTGGGGACACTTTGCTTCTCTCTTCCTGCCCTAAAACACAACTCCAGATTCTTTGGCCTTTGGACCCTGGGACTTGCACCCGCAGCCTCCTAGGGGATCTCAGGACTTCAGCCTCAGACTGAGAGCTCCAATGTCAGTGTCTCTGGTTTTGAGACTCTCAGACTTGGACTGAACCACAATACAGGCTTTTCTCAATGCCCATTTTGCAGATGGTCTATCGTGAGACTTTATCTTATAATCATGCAAGCCGATCCTCCCTAATAAGTTCTCATTTATAGATGCATATATCCTAGGGGCTCTGTCCCTCTGGAGAAGCCTAACCCACCAGGCGTGATTGGGAAAACAATGAGGTGTCTGAAGTGAGTGGTGCGTAGGACACACCAAAATGTTCAGTCATGCCCCTGCACTGATAAAACCAGATTATAGATTGTGTAGGCAGCATCCACAGCCCTACATACTTTGTCCTCAAGATCCCCTTCCCATCTGATTCATCAACGCATCACCCCGACTGTCCTTAAGGTCCCAAGCACACTAGACCATTGGTCATTCTTAGAACACAGTTCAAGCACTCCAGACTCAACCTGTGTTTTGGGGGAGTCCCACTTCCTCTACTTCTTTCTTTGAATGGCTCCTCTTCAAGTCTTGGCCCAAACGTCATGCCCTTCCTGAAGCCAGCTTCAATACCCCATGTGCGAAAAACGCAACATTTCCTTGTACCAGTCTGGCATCTCGTACCTCTATCCAATCACTGCTGTTGACTAGCAAAACAATTTCCTTGCCTGAGGCCTTTACTCCTTCAAGACACTATGAACACCTGAAGAAGAAAGAATGTGTCTCTCTCAGCACCCGGCACATAGTAGGAGCACATAAAACAGCATCTGGAATGTAATAGTCACTTGGTTCATCCTTGTGGGATCAATGAATAAATGTGTGTTAATGGACTGCATGTGAGATGCTTTTGTGAAAGTATAGGCTGGAGTCTAAACAAACAACAACAGATGCTGGAGAGGATGTGGAGAAAAAAGAACACTTCTACACTGCTGGTGGGAATGCAAACTAGTACAATCTCTTTGGAAGACAGCGTGGTGATTTCTGAAAGAACTAGAGATTGACCTTCCATGTGACCCAGCAAGTGCCCTACTGGGAATATACCCAGAGGAACTCAAATTATTCTACAAAAAAGATACCTGCATATATATGCTTGTGCAAGAGCATAGAACTAACCGTGTTGCCCATCGAAGCTGGACTGGATTTTAAAAATGTGGTATATATACACAATGGAATATTATGCAGCCATAAAGAAGGACAAATATATGGACTTTGCAGCAACTGGGATGGTTTTGAAGTTGATCATACTGAGTGATCTATCACAGAAACAAAGAACAGAGCTCCATATGTTCTCACTCATAAGCGGACCTTGAACAATTATAATGCTATAAGAAAGCAATTGGCAGTAGTAGGAAACTGCCAGAGGAGGGTGGGTGGGATTGGCAGCTGAGGGAAACTGCTAGGGGAGGGAGGGGCATACCTCGTCAACAAGGGTACCTGCATGATCAATGTTCATACACCTAACCCTGAATTGTACCCCACATCTTTATAATAAATTTTTTTAAAAAAGAAAGACCTTGAGTGCTAGAATAAGAAATGGTTTCACAGACAGGGTGAAGTCATGGCAGACCCGGGTGACACTCGAAAAATCCAAGCGCATTCAGCATAGAAAGAGCAGAACACACGGAATAGGTGTTGGGCAAAAATCTACCCAGGTGGCGAATTACTGGTGAGAACGATGTTTCAAAAGGTAAAGGAGAGATATAAGTACTTGCTCCCAAACACAACATAAAGGAGGAGAAAATCTCCCTGCAAATGGAAACACAAAACATAGCAAAGCTGGCAGGAAACACAACTTGAAACAAGCCTGTTTTGATGGCTGCATGTAAAGCCAAGTTCAAGAACAAATTTCTTGTACAATATGGCCCTTGTTAGGTACACAATTTTAATTGAGTGAGGAGACAAAGTATAACACCAACACGTTAAAGGTAGACGAGTCGTGTTGAGAGGCATCTGATCGGGAACTGGGCTTGTTTATGGTATTCTTGTCAGTATAATTGTCATCTCTGTGCTGTGTTTATTTTTATATCCAAGCTTTGTTTTGCATTATGGGCAAAAGAAATATTTGTTTCTAGCCAGGTTTCAATGTGAGATTTCATTCGAAATTCTAAATATAACAAGCAAATTAATTTTTTTTTCTCCTAAGAAAGTGCTCCATTTGGAATTCAGAGGGATAGTCTGTAAGTGAAATAATGGTTCCAAAAACGGTGTTCAGAATGACCTGTTTATGTACAGAGTGTCTTATAAGACAAAACCCAGTGTGGGGAGGGGTCAGGATTGTCTTCACAAGAAAAGTTTGTGAAGAGGTCACGCCCTCTAAAGAAAGCAGAAGATGTGAGTTTCAGCCCCGGCCCTGCTTTTTGAGTGTGATCTTGGAAAGTCACTTCACCTGTTGAGTCTCAGTGACAACACAACAATGACCCTTCCACAATGGGGGCAATGATTCCTCACCAGCCAGATTTCAGCACTGTTCTAGGGAGCGGTAGGGAAATATGTATGAGAATGTTCTTCTGAACTGTGGACAGATGTATTGCTCAACCTCTTGAATTTCCAGGACAATGTGGTCCAGATCCCTGCCTTTTATCACAAAGGCGCTGAGGTCCCTCTTTCACAGATGACGTGCCTCAGCCCCCACGAGGTCCTGGGTCAGGATCTTGCTCATGGATCCACAGACGGTGAGGTCAGAGAGAGAGGAGAACCCAGACTGTTTCCTCCTGACATGCAGTCAACCTCCACCATGCTGTCTCCGGGGCCACCTTTGCCTTCTCCAGCAAGCGCAGGGACCGTGTTAGCTAGGAAAGACAAGAAAACACTCAGATAACACATTTTCACCCTTTTTTGCAATGGGACTTTGTGTCACCGGTCTCAAAAACCAAAAACCTTCGTAGTTTTCCTGGAAAATCAGATTTGTAGTAGGTGATAAGCTTCATTGTTCTGGCAAACTCTACTATCGCATGGATTTGAAGGCAGAGGCCCAAGGACACAGCCTTCCTCTTTCTTTCCTTCCTCTATCTCTCCCTTACACCCTACTCCCTCCCACCATCCTTCCCCCTCTCCTTTCTTCCACCCTCTCCCCATCTCTTTATTATTTCTTCCCATGTTCCTCCCTCCCTTCTCCCTTCCATCTCCCCCCCCATACCTTTCTTCCTTCTTCCCTCCCCTTTTTCTAATCTACAACTCTTCACTGAACATCCTTTAGGGCCCACCAGGTTCCATGATGCTGTGAGTCTCTGCATTCCCTTCTCCATGGGTTCCCCAAAGCCCCTTGCCTCCGGATTCTGGCTGTCTGCTTCTCTCCCTCTGCCCTCCACACCTTCCTTGTCCAATGGGTTGTGGCCTGTGTACCTCTTACACGTCTTTATCCCAGGTCCTCTGTTGGGTCTATATCCTGCATCTCCAGACCAATGATGCCAGGGAGGCTGTCCTTGCTTTATAAGGTCCTAAACCAACACTTCTCTTTTTGGCTACTGGGAAGTTAGCAGCTTACAGGTAAGAGAATGGTCTTAGATTAGAGATCAAATTCTGGTTGAGTTTCTTACTAGCTGCGTGAGACACAAGCCAGGTAGATTATTCTTCTGAATCGCAGCAAGGTCTTGGCAAAGTTGTCCTGGTGATTGAACGAGACTGTCGCACCCACTAGAGTTCTTGGCAAATAGAAGCAAAGGGCGGGTGACATCACTGGGAGGAGTCACAGAAAGAAGGGGAGCAGAGTTGTGAGCACAGCCCTAGGGTGGCAGTCAAGGCAGGAGCTGTGGCCACCACCACAGCAGTTCCAAGGAGCGATGATGGAGCTCAATGTGGTCAGCTGTGTACACAGCTGAGAGCCTGAACGTCAAGTTCAGACCCTTCCCCTGTTCACACGTGGCCTGCGGGAAGTCACTTAACTTCCCACAGCCTGGAATCGTCCTTCTTCCTCCCCATTGTGCAGGCCACACAGGGTGAGTGGAAGGTTGGCAGGCAGCAGAGTGTGGGAGGGACTTCGCTAGCGTAAAGTACGTGTCCCCTTCCTGCTCCACCATGCACTTGGGGTCATCAATGGCCTTTGTTTCCTTTTGTTCTTCTCGCTTCCTTCCAAGACCTGTCCTCTCATGCGCAAGCCTCCCCGAGAACGTGGAGAGATGTGACTGGCTGCCCACAGTGCAAGACAGCAGGGTACAGAGTGCCACGTGGGCTTCCCAAGAACACAGCGGTCTGGGATTGCGCAAATGTTAGTCATGGAGGGATGCTGGGAAGGGAATTAAGAATATTTGGTGTGCATGCTGGAGAAACAGGACCAGCGAAACTACAACAAGACACTCCTCTGCTGGAGCATGGAGAAGGAATTCTTCACCTCCAAATGCCTCAAGCAACTGTGTTTTCCTCATATCCTCAGTCATGGTTATGAGCAGTCTTCAGTTTTATTTTATATCTCGGCATGCATTAGATAATTGCTCATACTTGGTAACAGCACTTCCTCGTTCAAGTCGTGAATTGCAACTAAACTTCATGGGAAGTTTTATACGGATAGGGTGTCTCCCTTCCAAGGGTCCCTCTAAATGCATTTCTAGGCCAGGTTCAGTGGCTCAGCCAGTAATCCCAGCGCTTTGGGAGGCCGAGGTGAGTGGATCACCTGAGCCTGAGGGTTCGAGACTCACCTGGGCAACTTGGCGAGACCTCATCTCTACAATAAATCAAATAATTAGCCGGGTGTGGTAGCGCGCACCTGTAGTTCCAGCTACTTGAAAGGCTGAGGCGGAAGGATTGCCGGAGCCCAGTAGGTTGAGGCTGCGGTGACTGGGAGTGGTCACTGCACTCCAGTCTGGGTGACAGAGTGAGACTCCAACTAAAAGAAAAATCCACTTCTAAACCTGCAATCAACGCCCATTAACTCAGAGTATGGGAAGAACCGTCTATGGTTAATATAAACAGTAGTGTCCATAGCAACATACATTAATGTGCGCTGAATTTTGCAATCTTTCCATTAATTATAGATTCGTATATTTAGAAGAGAAAGGGATCTCTTTCTCTTCTAACCAAACCAAACCAAAACCACCTCTTTTTTGGCTACATGGAAGCAAAAACTAACAGGTAGAAGAATGGTCTTAGATTTGAGACCAAATTCCGGCTGGGTTTCTTACTAACTGTGTGAGACACAAGCCAGGTGGATTATCCTTCTGAACCCCAGAGAGGCCTTGGCAAAGTTGTCCTGGTGATTGATTGGATGAGACTGTTGCACCCATTAGAGTTCCTGGCAAATGGAAGGAACTCTTACACGACTGTCCTGGCAAATAGAAGGATCACTTACACGACTGTCCCCTCCCAACTTGGGAATCAGAAAACCAACACTCAGACCGAACGGTGAATGAGTGGCTGAACCATGAGTACATATGTCATCAGCAGCAGAGGCTGGCCAGAACCAACACTGAGATGCCAGATCAAGCACATGTCTGTGGGACCTTTCCCTGTCCTCTCACTGAGGTCCTCTCCTTCAGCCTTAAGGTTCTTCTCTGCTCAGTTTGACCGAAGCAAGACCTAGCTCAGCACACGGGTCCCTATGAGTGATGTCTGGAGCGTGCACAGCACAACCCCATGTCTGATATGGTTGGCATGTTCAGTAGACGCTTGCTGAAGTGAGTTTCAGGACAAATTAGCTTCTGGCTTTGTCTCCGTGCAACGCTCTCTGATTCCTCAGTGACCCGGGACAGCTCAGCTGGCCCTAGAGTCCTGTTGTATTAGGGTCAATTGGACAGAATCAGAATTCAGGTTTTAGCTGTGGCCGAGATGCCCGGCCCTCGCGGCAAATGGATCTTCCTCAGGCCATGTCCCTACTCTCCTGAAGCCTACGTTGGACTCCACTAGCACAGTCTCTGCAGCTAGGACAGTCCTACTAGGACCCGTCCTGTCTTTGGCAGCTTGCTGTCCTTTCTCCACGAGGCAAGGCTTTCAGCAGCTCTCCTACCTCGAGTCCACACCGGCCTGAGCTGCAGCATCAGCACTTACTTATGACACTTCATACCCGAAAGAATCTTAACATTCAGATGACTTGGGCACTCTGCCTGAGTTGGTGGTGGAGACAATGCTGTGTGTTTGCTCCTTGTGTCATTTCTTTTTCTGTGCTCACAACCTTTCCCAGCCTCGTTTGCAATCAGGGCATGGTCTGTACTTGCTGACGGGATGCAAGCACCAATGATATGTATCTTCTCCAAATAAAGCAGTTAAGAAAAAGATGGTGCCGGGCTCAGTCTGTAATCCCAGTGCTTTAGGGGACCGAGATGAGTGGATCGCCTGAGCCCGCGAGTTCGAGACCCGCCCGGGCAACTTGGTGAGACCTCATCTCTACAATAAATAAAAAAAAATTAACTGGGCATGGTAGCACGCACCTGTAGTTCTAGCTACTTGGAAGGCTGAGGCGAAAGGATCGCCGGAGCCCAGCAGGTCGAGGCTGCGGTGGCTGGGAGCGTGCAACTGCAGTCCAATCTGGGCGACAGAATGAGACTCCAACTCAAAAAAAAAAGAAAGAAAGAAAATGATGGTATGTTCTTCCCCCCTGCTGGGCCTATCAAAAACCAATTATTGAGAGATTTGGGTTTCAATATGGAGAAGAATTGGTTCCCTGAGTCACTAAGTGAAGGAGAATGTCCTTCCACCCTCATCACGCTTTGCACAGTAGAGAAATGAGCTTCTGTTATGCAGAGCCACTCAGATATCAATGTTGTCATTTGTTACTGCAGCATAACCTCATCCATCCTAAAACACAGCGTAGCCTCTGCTTGTCCCTTAAATTATGTCTTTCCTCTTGCTCCATTCTCACCAGACACTCTTGTGTGACCTCCCATTCTCAACTACCATCAGCAAAAGCACACGAATCTGGACCATTAATTCAACTTCTGCCTTTGAGAGTCACACATCTACATCCAACTGCTGCCTGGCCAGTTCCATCTGCGTATCTGTTAGGAACCTAATTCAACTTATCCAAAACTAAACTGACCATCTTCCCTAACCATCCTTCTATTCAGTCGTGATAGATGAACCTATTGGTTTTACCTACACAATTCCATAAACAAAAACCTGGGCATGTTATTCTTTCTTCTTTCCTGTGTTTCCATGGCATTAAATCCTGTGAGGTCTCTCTTCAGCATAGTTCTTGAAACTATTCACTTCCTTTAAGTCCAGGGTCATTCTCTTGTGTTTGCTTCATAATCTCATACCTGAATTCCACTAACAGCCCCTTATCTGACTCTCCTTACTCCTTTCTTGATCTTTCTGTGCATTCCCCAAGTCACAGGCTTAGCAGACAGATCTTGGAAAAAAAGTTTTACTCTTTCCCTGCTTAAAGTTTCTTAGAACTCCCCTTTAGACCTAAACTCCTTGGCAGAGTCGTTAAGGCACTTCATGACTTGGCCTTGGTCTACTCAAAGAATCTCAGACTGTGGCCTCAGAGATCATAACCCCCTAGAGCCATGTCAGACCTCACCTGGGAAAAGCACTTAACCTTCCTAAACCTCAGTGTTCTCATCTATCAAGGACAATAAATAATGCTTACTTTGTTGAGTTGGTGTGAAGATTGAATCAGGTAATTTATATTCACGTAATTGACTATATTGCTCAAAGCATTCAAGCTATTATAAATTATTATTGATAATAAAAAGAATCATCAGTATTAGCCACTCCCTATGTGTCAGCAACTGTGCCAAACAGTGTACACCCATGACATCTTGCTTAAGTTTCACAAGACTCTACTTTGCCTTAGATACAGAGAGGTGAAGGTACTTGTCTAAAGAAAACATTGGCAAGAAGTTACGAAGCTGGGATTTAAACCTAGCTCTATCGGAGGAGATATTTGGTGTTCTTTCAACTCAACCATAGAGTGTGATTGAAGGAGCAAAATAATGATATCACTTGAAGTCCAGAAATAGAGAAATGGCTTTAAAAGATAATAGGTCGTTTACACAATGTTATACTACAGGGTTGCTATGCTGTGCACACCTCCCAGAGGGCATATTTGCATAAAATACAATATGATTCCATGGTAAGGGGAGCCTCCTGGTATTTATACAAACGATGGAAATCATATACATATGATTACTTTATGGTAACATCTAAAATAGTATATGTCATAGTGTAGTGATTAGGGGCATAGGGCTCAGGAATCAGATTTTCTTGGTTTGATCATGGCTCTATAACATGCTGACTGTGTGACCTTGGGCAAATTACCATCTATAAATAGAAAAACATGATAAAAACCCATCCTATAGGATTGCTTTGATGGCCAAATAAGGCAATATGTGCATAGTGCTGAGAAAGTTCCTGATCAGTCGTGTTCAAAATATCATCGTCATCGTCATCGTTGTTATCATTGGAAGTGATTATAATAATATAATATGTTTCCCTATATGAAGCACAAAGACATAGGTAAGACTAGTTGAAAATACATTTATGTGATGACAATGGGTCTCTCTAGCGGGATTAATTAAGAGTGTTTTTTTCTCATTATTTCTGCATTTTTTCAAATATTTTGATGATTAATAGGAGCTACTTTTATAAGAAAAAGATAGCACTGCTATGTGGCTTCAGATCAGGAATTTTGTTTTCTAGCCTCAGTGTTGCTGTTTTTTTTTTTTTTTAAGAATCATCTTTAGTCATTAAATTCACTTAAAAGCCCTGATTCATTTTTGATCATCTGAAATATAGTGACAGGCACCAAAATCAATCCCTACATTTGAGGTTTGCAAAGAGCGTAAATTATTTTAGAAATCATGTCAGGTAGAGTTTATTCCAAGGTTTGCTTGCAAATTTTAATCAGAAAACACAGACGGTATATGCAGCTTAGATTGAAATATCCCTTCACCTTGTACTCGGAACCAGGTTGACTTACTGTTCGTCGGCTGATAGGACTGGCAGAAGTTACAGCTTGTATGATGGAGGCAGCCTGCACGGGAACTGAGGGAAACACAGAAAGAAACATTTATTTAAAAAAAGTAAATCAACCATAAAGATCCTCCCAGCAGACCTGAGAGATGGAAGGCTCTCTCTCATTTTCTCCTTGGCAAAATTTAATCTATCGCTGGGGTTTCTCAAGCGTCATATTCAAAGAGATGCAAATTCGTCAGAGCTGAGACCTCAGCTGACTTTTAGCACCTTGTGAATGTCAAAGGGGCTTAAAGGTTGAAGTGACTTACCTTCTTCCATCATAACTAATTCAAATACGTGTGTGTGTGTGTGTGTGTGTGTGTCTAAATATGTAATTTTTTTTAAGTAAGACTAAAATAGAACACGCGCCTACCTATGTGTTCGATGCCTTCTTTGTGTGGATATATTTGCAGCAAATCTGAAATTTAAATGGAAAATATCATACCGAGACACAGAAGTTCAATTAAGAAATTCAAAGTCTATCACTAAATCACAGGGCCAGTAAGATAGTGTTTTGTGTGTGTATGTTTTTACTTTATTTTGATTTTTTTAAAATAGCAATCATTTTATCTACGGGCTTCTTCACCATCTTTTCCAATTAACTGGTTTAGGGATGACTATTAACTCATGAGTGATCTCTGCCCTCCACAAGGCTCACTGCACGCAATTCCCTTATGTAATGTAAGTAATGTGTTTACGCTAAAAAATAAGTGGTTTTATTTAATATTTTGGACACAGACATGGTTTATGGGTGACGTATGCACGGAGATGAGCAGGACTGTTCTAAAGTGGGGTTCCCCTCCAACCTGGCACAAATGGAGGATCCGTCTATTCATGGAAATTCTGTAACGTGGAGTCATAAGAGAAGGGTGATATGAAGTGTCCCATTGTATCACAAAGGCCTCAGATTAAATATCAGAAATTCAGAGCTGCTGACATGAGTACAGAATTTGAAAATCATTTTGCTTTCAGCTCAACAAATATTTATTGTGTTCCTACCGAGTTGGGCCCTGAGGATGAGGATATGACCTAGTCTCAATGTCTGCCTTAAGGAGAATGTTGATTTTATAGGGGAGTGTGTCCATCACCTAGAGCCATAACAATGGTGCTTGATAAACAAAACCTGAGTAAAATTCAGCAGGATGCGTCCATTGCCCACGTATCTTGGAGACTGGCCTGTTAGCTCAGCTCACCCTGCCCAGCCCTGCTCACGTATCTGAAGGTTGAATGAAGTTGGTGGGGCATTTGGGATGGCTCGGTTCTGTTCTTGTCCTTCAGGGGTTAGCCTGGACAAGTTTTCCTGACAATGGCACAGGCATAAGAGAAGGCAAGTCCGATGGCCTCAGGTCTTTGCAAACCTCTGTCTGCATCACATTGCTAACATCTTATTGGTCAAAAGTCACATAGCTGAGTCTAAGAGTGGGAGGGAGTTCAGGGCTTCAATAGCAGAGAGGGAACACACAGGCAGGAGTGAGAATGGGGGCTATTTTTGCAATCTGTCTCTCGGGGACAGCTAAGATATACACCACCATTTGGTAAATATGTGCAACAGAAAAGCAGGCTATGACCTCAGGGGTGTCAAGGACAGGACAGTGCACTCTGAAAGGTGCAAGAAGAACTCTCCATGAAGAGAGATGTCTCCGCTGAGTTTGGAGCTCATCAAACAGACCAGAGAAGACAGGTATTGTAGACCGCGGTAAGGTGGCCAAAACATGAAAGCATGAAATACTTCTGATCTGTGTTGCAGAAGCACATGTAGTGAGAAGATGGGTGAAACGGATGAAACTGAGACGTTGGGTAAGCGCTGAGGCTGGCAGAGAAAAGACACTGCATGCCGATTCTGCAGACTCGGACTTCGTGTTTAGATCATGAATACGTGAAACTACACTGATGAAACCTGCTTCATCAGTGAGTGTCCATGGGCACAAGCCTGCAAGATGGCAGAGGCACCAACCCACGTGTCTACCAGTTGTAGCAAGAGGATCCCATAATTGAGCTGGTAGAAATCCAGGCAAGTCAAATGATAGATAGCACAGGTTGGGAAGGGTGTGTGAGTAGGGTAGTTAATGGGTACCAACATATTCTTATATAGAAGAAATAAGTTATAATATTTGTTGGCAGAGTAGAGTGACTAAAGTTGAAAACAATGTATTGTATATTTCAAAATAGCTAAAAGAGGCTGGGCGCAGTGGCTCACACCTGTAATCCTAGCATTTTGGAATGCTGGGGCAGGAGGATTGCTTGAGCACAGGGGTTCAAGACCAGCCTAGGAAACACAGCAAAAACTCATCTCCACAAAATGTCAAAAGATTAGCTAGGTGCGGTGGTGTGTGCCTGTAGTCCTAGCTACTCAAAAACTGAGGTAGAAGGATGACTTGAGCCCAAGAGTTGGTGGCCGCAGTGATTGTGCCACTGCACTCCACCCTGGGTAACAGAGTAAGACCCTGACTCAAAAAAAAAAAAAACCAAAAAAGCAAAAAACTGGAAGACAACTTGAAATGTTCCCAACACACAGAAACTATAAATCCTCAAAGTGCTGGATACCCTAAATACCCGATTTGATCATTATACCTTCTGTGCATATAACAAAATGTTGCATATACCCCACAAATATATACAGATATGATGCATCCATTAAAAAAAACCTCAGCTCAGTCTTTCTTTCCTCCAATCCTAAAGGATCCACTAAGAAGAAGCCATTCTGTGGGTGCGATGAAAAGATTCAATGAAAAGGAATTGTCTCTTTAAGAAAGGGGTTGGGGCAGTGCTTTTGGGTTTGGGAGCCTGTAGACTGTGGCATTAGATTGATTAGGTGTGTACATGTTGGCTGAGAAAGCTGTAGAAAAGCGCATGGAAGTGTTTGACAAGATGAAAGACTATTCAGCATGTTAGACAGCTGCTTGAGTGAAGAGCAGTAAAATATACTCACCAGTAAATGATAACCTTCATGGCAAAAGCTACTACAAGCTAGGTCACACGGTTTTTTGTCTGGCATGACAGGCTCAACCAAACAAAGTTTGAAAGAAGAGTTTAGTGCACATGCCTTGGAACAGATGGGCAGTAACCTAGGTTACCTAGCGACCAAAGGTGGGTCCCTGGTGTGAGGGTCTCTCTGTCGGACTCTGCAGGAAAATGAGGCTACCCAGTCAAGTTGTGTGGCTGTCTAAGAAACAGGAAAGGCTTTAGAGTCAGAAAGGGACACTGGCCCCAGGTTACCCTCTCACCAGTCTTAGACAATGTTCTTAGCCTTCCTGACTCCCAATTTTTACTTTTCTGTAAAATGGGATCATAACAAGTACTTTAAGGGGAATGGATGGCACGGTGTCCAACACACGACGGACATCACAACCTGATTACATGGGGGTATGAATGTTCTTTTGCTGCTGGAAGTCAGAAGTCCAAAGCAGGTCTCATGGAGCAAAAATCAAGATGGCAGCAGGGTCACACTTCTTCCCAGATGCTCTAGGGGAGAAACCATTTCCTTGCCTTTTCCAGCTACAAGTCTACATTTCTCGGTTTGTGACCCCTTCCTCTGTCCTCAAAGCCCCAGCTGTGCGTTTCTCTGATCATTCTTCTCTAGTCAAATCTGTCTCTGACCTCAGCCAGGAAAATCTCTCCTCTCTTAAGAGCCCATATTATTCGACTGGGCCCACCCAGATCATCTACAATAATTTCATCTTAAGATCCTTAGTTTAATCTCATTTGCAAAGTCTGTTAACCATGTAAGGTTCTGGAGATTGGGACACAGACATCTTGGAACGGAACAGATGCTTATTCTGGCTGCCCCAGTCAGGGAGGATTTCACCAACAGCACTCCAGAACAAGAGCATTTGGTAATCACTCTATGATACCTGAATTAAACTGACCCAAAATAGGCCTGAAGGCAAGATGCATTGATGTCAAATAAGGAATGTTTCTACCACGAATAATCCAAATGCTAACAGTAATGTGAGTGTCACCTCCTAAAGGGAGCTTTTCCTGATGGAATAAGTTATCATCACCCTAACAGATGCCTCCTACAGTTGCCTGTGTTTTTCTTCTCTTGTGCCAGACATTCAGCCCGGAGAAATAGGGGTCACATCCACATTTTTGATATGTAACACGGTGCTTGGCATAGAGCGAGCTTTGAGTATGTCATTGATTAATGATCTGCTGTGGTTTAGGCACTACACTGGTCAATTAGCAAACATTATGTGCAATCCTTACTTTGAACTTTAAATCAATATTATTGCTCCCAATCTATAGAAAGGAAAGCCAAAGATCAGCTCAGAAAGTCCAAGACCTTTTTCCAACTCACACAGCCAGTGGCTGATGAAGGTAAGGTCCCACATGGGAGTATGGGGCTCCCGTTTCTTATTTTTTAGAGGGGAAAGTCGTTTTATTAAGACAAGAAAACTCCCAGCAGCAGGAAGGGTCTTGAAGGGGATTGCCCCGTTTTCTTTTCCCTTGTAGCTCAAATGGATTGTGGACCATAAATCCTCAAGATCAAAGAAAAAAAAAATCTTACCCATTTTTCAATAAAACTGCCATGGTATATTACCTGGTTAATAGTAATAATAACAGCAATAGCAACAACAGCAATGACTGAATGCACACAGTGCTTACCTTGGGTCAGACATGTAAGTGAGTGAATTTTTTTCTTTTTTTGAGTGAGAGTCTCACTCCATCACCCAGGCTGGAGTGCAGTGGCACACACGCTCACGGCCACCCCAGCGTCGACCTGTTGGGCTCTGGTGATCCTCCCACCTCAGCCTTCCAAATAGCCGGAACTACTGGGGAGCACTACTGTACCCGGCTAATTTTTTGATTTATTGTAGAGACGAGGTGTCGCCAAATGGCCCGGGCTGGTCTTGAAGCCACAGGCTCAGGCAATCCACTCGTCTCGGCCTCCCAAAGTGCTGGGATGACAGGCTGAGCCACCAAGTCCAGCCGTGAGTGAATGTTTCACCTACATTAAGTCTTTGGTCCTGGCAACAATATCATGCAGTTTTCATGGATAAGGAAAGAGAGGCACACAGAGATTAGGTGACTTTTCTAGGGCCACACTGCAGGGGGATTTGAAACCAAGCAGTCCCTAGACTTCCCTGTTTTGGTTCACGTCTCTCTCAAACCAGCACAGAGCAGGTCCTGGTCGACTTATTCCTTCAGTCTCAGTTCACGGCGCTCAGACTAACTCATTCCATGATTTACCCCGATATCCACCAAACATCAGACAAACAAAGAGACCAGGATGAAGGAGGGAATGTCATTGGTGCAGATGTTCTGATCTGCATGGGTTCTAAGCAGGCCTTGGTTCATGCCTGTGTTTTGCAGACATGGACGCTGTGGCTTAGAGAGGGCCCTTAACCATTGCCAAGGTTAGCACAGGGAGCTAGCCCAGCCTGGAAACACAGCTTCTCCGCTGCACCTCAAGTGGGGAGTGCCTGGCATCATAACACTGGATCTCTCGCTTTTCTCCCTCCTGGGCTGGAGTGGGTCTTCCCAGAGTCAGCTGACATCCACAGATGGTACCCGGAGCAGGACTGACGCATGGGCAGCAACCAGATCTGTCGATTCATGAAGGAACAGCGTGCCTGTCAGTCCTGCCTCCAGGGTATGTGCCCAGCCCGGCTCTGCTACTACCCACCCACCCTGTCCTGGCCCCCATCACCTCTTTCCTGGACCCTGACTCCAGACACCTACTTGGGGTACAGCTTCCCCCCTTACCTCTTTGAACCCACCTGCCCCACAAAAGCTAAAGAGCTCCCTGCAAAAATCATTCCAAGTACATCAGTGCCCTACGTAAGCCATCCCACAGTTTCCCAGCATGGACAGACTGAAATCCAAACTCCTTGCGGTTGTCTACAGGGCCTGACACACCCTGCCCACCCCCATTCCGTGTCTCTGATCTTATTCCACATTTGCTGTTCCCTCTGCATCAGACGCTTATCTTCCTGAGTTTCCCGTGCTTACATCTTTTGTATGTGTTAGTGTCCACTCTTCCGAGAGAGAGGCCTTCACTGAGCATACCTGAGGACTGATCTTATCCAGCCTTGGCCCGCTCCCTGCTTCTCCATCCCCCGAGTTGGAGTGGCAAGTTCTTCGCCGGCCATGTCCTCTAAGGCTCCATGAGGGGTCCCCTGACCACCGCATCAGCCTTGCCTGGGTGCTTGTGAGGAATGTGGCGTATCTCAGTTTGGTATCCTTGCTACCAAATCAGAATTTGCATTTGAATATTATCCCTGGGACCTCTACATACTTTATAGTTTGCAAAGCGGTATCCTAACATGGTGCCTGGTAGATGGAGGTGTTCAATAAACATATATTGAATAAATGAAGGAATGAGGTCAGTTTGCATCTCAGACAAAAATCAAGTATTGTGGCCCATGTCAGTAAACTTCATGGCAGGCCTGCTGGGGCGACAGAAATTTAATGCATGTAATAAATAAAAGGAATTTCCCAAATGATGTAAACACATCTGTTTTTGATCAAGTATGTAGAAAAACCAAGCCAAAGCCCCTCTAATGTGTCTGGAAGTCCGTGGCTTTGTAGCAGACACGTGCAGCATTCTGTTATAGTGGACAAGCTGATCATTGCTCCAGGAATATATATTCCTTCTCCCAATTCTTTTTTTAAATTATGAACACTACTCTGATGGGTGACTATCCAAAGCTGAATGGTATTCAATTAAGACCATACAAACAGCATAACTAGTGGGCTCAATTTGTTTTTAACAAACATATTACAGCAAAGGATTTAAAAGGAGCAAAGTCCTTCAAATTATCCGCCTTGGATTAATCTTAAGTGGAGAAAACTGAATTAAACTCGAGTCTTATATGTTCTCACTCATTAGCGGACCCTGAACATTTACCATAATACTATAAGAAAGGGATTGGCAGTAGCCAGAAACTACTGGGGCGGGCTGCACATAACATCAATAACGGTACCTGATCTCAACCAGGCAAAGTGGGGACCAAAGGGAGGCCCAAACTTTACCTGTACGATGACCACTTGTATACCTAATCCTGAATCATATACCACATCTTTAAAATAAAATAAATTTTTAAAAAATCTTGGTTCTTTGCTATGATTATGACTATGTGAAAGTGCTACTTGTGTATAGGAAGAAACATAGAACAAAGAAGACCATGTGTTTTGTAGAAGAAATGAAATAATTTTTAGTTTTTGGTTTTTGTGCTTGTCACTGTTATAATCATAAAATGCTTCCCAGCAAATAAACGTAATAAATAGTGTATTATTAGCAATAACAGCCTGTGATCGTTGGCTCACTCCTACAATCCCAGCACTTTGGGAGAACAAGGCAGGAGGATTGTTTGAGTTCAGGAGTTCAAGATCAGTCTGAGCAACATAGTGAGACCTCATCTCTACAAAAAATCAAAAAAATTAGCCAGGTGGGGTGGCATATACATACTGTTCCAGCTACTCTGCAGAGTGAGGTGGGAGGATCACTTGAGCCTGGGAGTTCGAGGCTGTGGTGAGCCATGATCATGCCATTGCACTCCAGCCTGGAAGAAGGAGTGAGACCTCTGACTGAAAAGCAAAGAAGTAAAAAAGAAATAGCACCAGTGATCCATGTGATGCATTAAACAGCTATCCAAATGCTTGGCTGTTGGGGCAAGGCAAACCAAATCTTTTGAGGTTGCCTGACTGGGTTCAAATCCCAGTCTAATCTTCCAGCTGGGTGTCTTCTTGACTAGGGACTTTAGCCAGTTTTTGTTTGTTTTTTGTTTTTGTTTTTGTTTTTGTTCCACCGCCTCCCCACCCACCCCCACACAAAGGCCTTGAAGCAAATAACCTCACCTGCAGACTTGTTTTCATAGAATGTTCCAATCACATAGTTGAGATTCAAAGTGTCAGTGCTTTCTCTCTTTTGCAAGCAAAAGGACTTGTAAGGCTGTGGCAAAATATTTGAAAGTCTCACAACAAACAAGACCAGCTTTGCTGGTGTCTGCATATGGCCAGCAGAATGCAGCAAATGGGTACCAATATCATGTGAAGCTGGATGCCACTTCAAAGCTGTATGAAAGACCAATAAATATCTAAAAAGAGTGTATGCATTCACACACAGTATTCTAGGAATCCATCGGCATCAGTGGACCAGCTAGCGTTGGTGTGAGAGGTTTTGTTCAGCTTCAGCGAATTTTGCAGAGGGGGGAGAAATTCTTTCAAAATGTTTGCCCATTTCATGACGGGTGATTTCCAACACTTGCACACACAGTGCTGAGTGTTCAGCAGTTTTTTGACCAAAAACAGTAAGACCCCCATGCTCCTCCACCCTCCCTATCACCCAATATCACCCTGAGACACATTTTTTTTTTGTTTTCCAGGAAGAGAAAAGTCCTCAGAGGGAAACATTTTTGCCCATGTACAAGAGGCGAAACAAAGAAACGGCAGAAGCACTGAAAAGCATCAAAATGGATGAGTTCAAAAACTGTCTGAACAGTAGAAAAGCGTCTTGATGGGTGTATTGTGTCAAACTGAGGGGACTTTGAAGGGACTTTCCCAGAAACAAAGAACTGAATGCCACGTGTTTTCACTCGTAACTTGGCCCTGGTCACTGGTCGCATTAGCACGAGGGTGGGATTGGCCGTCGCTGGGCACTGCTGGGGAAGGGAGGGAGGAGGAGCGTGGGATCACGTGACAACAGAAAGGGTGTCAGGTCCACGACCAGGGGAAGGAGGGCCAGGTCGAAACCCACTCTTCACCTGCATGCAGCCTATGTAGTTAATCCCTACTTGTACCCCACACCTCTATAACGAAATTTTTAAAAAATCAAGAAACAATAAATAAAAATCAAGAAACAATAAATACACAATTTTTTTATAAATAAATTCCGGGGGGCGGTGTCCCCCCTCAAATTTCGTTTTTGCTTGATCTTACTTTATTTTCTTTTACAAACACATCTCTGCCGTCCACTCTGCATGAGACGCTCTTCCAAGTGTTTTACGACTGCCATCTCATCCACCCTCGCAGCCATCCCATGGGGCGGCACACTGATGAACCTCATTTTACCAAGCCACAGTTGTCTGTGGAGTCCCACTTGCTCTTGGCCCAAGATGGTGTTAGTCGTTTTCATCATATAGCCGGGCTGGGCGTGGTGACCTGTAGTCCCAGCACTTGGGGAGGCCAAGGCAGGAGGATCCCTTGAAGCCAGGTGTTCGAGACCAAGCCTGGGCAACAAAGGGAGACTCGATCTCTGCAAAACATTTTAAAAAGTTAACCGGGCACGGTGGTTAGATTCACCTGTAGATTCGACTACTTGAGGCTGAGGTGGGATGATTGCTTGAGTCCAGGTGTCCAATGTTCCAGTGAGTCATGATTATGCCACTGGGCAATAGAGTGAGGCCCTGTCTCTGAAAAATAAAAAATTATATATATATATATTTACACACACACACACACACACACACACACACACACACACACACATATAGCCTGATTCACTGGTTAGCTTAGACTATTTGAAGCCCTTTTTAAATGTCTAATTTGCTCTACAAGAAGATGGCATGTTCTTCCCAGGCTGTTCCTACAAATAGCATCAGGCAATTTTAAAGAGGGGTTGGGCCTCTTTTCTGACTCATAGGAATGAGTGAAAAAGCTTCAAGGGGAACAACCAGCTGAAGGAACTTCAAAGCAAGACGACCTCTGCGGTCTGATATGCCGCTTGTATAATTTACCCTGCTAGGCAGACAGCTGAGACACGTGAGAAAGGCACCACACTTAGAGACGGACGAGCAGCTGTGTGACTTTGCCCAAGTCACTGACACTCTCTGACCTTCAGTCTCCTCACCTTGAAACTCAAGAGCGTGACCCATACCTCCTAGAGGGCCAAAGGAAATCAAACTGACAACAGCTCCCAAGTACACAGTAGGGACATATCGGAAATGTCGGCTGACTTGACATTTCGAGTCGAGATGATCAGTGCCTGTATAGCTATGAAAAGAAGATTTGTTTCCTGGCATTGGGATCTGCCAACAAATTGTAAAAACACACCACCAATCTGAGAAATGTATGATATTCATGCTCTCGCGCTGTTTGGTCCTGAATTTTTTATCTCCCAAGAATAATGACCTCAGCCCTGGGCATTTCCAGGGGATTAATGACCAGCGGAATTTAATGACCCTGGTTCCAGCCTAGAGCCATCCCACATTCCCTGGGTACTCATTAATCCCAGGTAGGCCAGCAGCCTTTCTTCTCGCTGCAACAATCATGCCCAAGTTCAGCCGTGTTCCAAGTCTGGACCACTGGGACTCCACGCCTCTGCTTCCGTCCCCAGCCTGTTCCAAGCCCCAGCCATTGGCTCATTTATTTACGGGGGCAGCCAGACAGTAATTAAAATATGCTAAGGAATTCTCCCACTCCGCAGCTCCTGGATCCAATGATGAGCTGCTTCAAATACACGCGTGCCCTCCCTCCCCCTTGAACACACACATATTAACTTTTAGGGCGGCGGCTCTGCATTGCTTCACATTTTATGTAGAAGGGTTTCATGAGATGTTAATGAGTCCCTACCACTGCAAAGGGAAGCTCACAAAGGATCCATTCTAATTGCTTTGTCCTGTGCAGCAATCCTAGAGTGATGACATGCTTCAATATTTGGTTTCTGTAAGGATGTATAGATATGCTGATGTATGCACACAGGCCTCTGAGCAGTTCTGCCTGCAAGAGTGTAGGGTGAAACGAGGCTGACACACGCTGCAGTCCGCCGGACAAAACCCTAGACTGGACTTTCCCACTAGACATCTGCTCGCTGGTCTGTGTCACCAGCACGTAGATACCTTCTACTCTGATACTCAGTTTTCTCATCTGTTCAGTGGGTGAAGGTGCAGGGTAGTACCTGTAATGTCTCCACAATTACTCCCCCTGGAAAAGTTTCTGTTCCTATAAATGAGCTGGCAGGTGGTTGAAATGTTGCCATCTTTTTTCCTAGCCACTAAATCAGAGAGAAAGGAAGTGAGGCTTACAAAATGACAAGTATGTGGCAAACGCTATCACTTTCCCAACAGTTTCTGAGATTGTCCTATTTTTTCTATTTCTCTGACAAGAAGACTAGAGTCTCTAAAGGCTAAACGGTTGGACTAACCAGGAAGTGGCAGTGTAGAAAGATGAACCCCAGGGACCGTGCTCCCCTTCTGTGCTGCCCAGAAGGACAGACCGGGAAAGACATATAGACTGGAGTCGGAAACCAAGTGGTCAAAGGCTGGAGTCTGAGCCAGGACGACAGCCCCACCCTGTGTATCACAATACGGGGGACCAAGGGCAGCTGGACCACAAGGCCCAGAGTGAGAACCCCAAGACATCTCACCCAGGGACAGGTGAGATGGCCAGGAAAGAGGAATCACGACACTGGAGTCCCACCAACTAGCTTGAGCTAAAATGCTCTCTTCCATGAAATACCTTTATATTAATATGTGTGAATGCGTGAGTGAGTTCCAATAGCTATGCATGTGGACAATATACACACGTATGTACAAATCTAGCTTCCAGGAATCCCTCTTTCTTCCCTCTTTCCTTCCGTCCTTCCTCTCTTTCTCTCGTTCGCCAATCTCTATAATTTACTTATTATCTATCTTTTATCTTTTTCTCTATTATCTATCATCTTTTTAATTTATTATCTATTGATCATCTATCTATTTACCTATCTACCTATCTACCAGGAGATAGGTATTTGTATAAATTAACTTGCACATGCCATTTATTATTTAAACTTCTCTAATTCAAAATCTGTGTATCAGATTGTGTGACCCCAGAGGGAAGCCAAGGAACACTCATCAGACTGTTATCAGTGATCCTTTTGGGTTTGGTGGTAGCATTAACTGCACAGCATGTGGCTTCTGGGTGACCTTGTAATCTCAGTTCAATGATGAAAAGAAAGTCCTCATTCTATCAATAATAACATGAATATCAGTTTGTCAACATCAATGTGCACCACACTCGTGACCTCATTTCATCGTCGCGAGAACCTCATGAGGTAGGTATTACTGCTTCCAAGTGCATTGCTTTAGTCTGAATGTTTCTGTCCCCTCAAAATTCATATGTTGAAACGTGGTCCTTAATGTAACAGTATTAAGGGGGGGCCTTAGTTGGTGAGTAAGTCATGAAGCCCACCCTCAGAAATGAGATTTGTGCCCCTATACAGGAGGCTTGACAGGGCATCCTTTCCTTTTCTGCCACGTGAGGACACGTAGTAACAGACCCTTGCCAGACCCAAATCTGCCAACACTGTGATTTTAGACTTCCTGGCCTTCGGAACTGTGAGCAATACATGTCTGCTGTTTACAAATGACCTAGTCTAAGGTATCCTGTTACGACAGCCCAGATGGACTAAGACACAGGTAGACAAAAGTTTAGAAAGGACAGATTTACTTCCTGAATATAAAATACCTGGAAAGTTCGAAATTCTTGGCTTCAAGTCTAGATGTTATGATGCCAAATCTAGTCTTTTCCCTCCATGGTGTATATCAAGTTGTCACCACGCAATAGAGACAGTTTTGTCTCTTTCCTTTCAATTTCTTCTTCTCTTTCTCTCCAAATTCCAACAAATCCAAAGCTAATACTGCAGCAAGTTTCCCTGAATATTTTAAAACAACCCCTTTTGACTATTGCCTTTAGTACAAGAAAAAAAAAGCTGCCAGGAAAGAACATTTCTTTCTGTTGAAGAATCAGAAGCACAGAGAGAGGAAGCGACACCCCCAAGGTCATGCAGGGTACAGGCCTTTGTTCTTTCCAGTTCGTTCCAGCACCTCTCTTTGCTTCTCCAATCCATGCTCGCTACGACCTTCTAGTCTCTCCCGTCCCAAAGGCCTCCACCGCCACAAATTATACATATTGTTTGGCCGAATCCTTGGATATATTTAAGTCATTGTGCGAAACGTACGCCGTCTTCTGTTGTCGCTGCAAAAATTTTCGGTCGATTAAGCAACAATAACGTGGATTATTCTATGAGTATCTCGGGATGGTTGCCTGGAATATTGTCTATAAATTCCATTGTCTTGTAGTCAATTAAGCCCCATTGTCTATAAAAGTCACCTGTCTGACTTGGGGAAAAGTGGGTATGAATGCAAAAGACCCAACAACGTGTTGAAACTGAAATCAAACCAAGTAATTTATGCCTCTCAGCTTGGAAGGAGAAAGAGCGAGCAATATTTTGGGTGCCTTGAAGCTGTGTGGGGATTTTATGAGGCCATTCTGATTGCTCAGTGTTGCTGATGGGAGAACAACGGCACCTGAGGTTTCACCGCCTCTGAAAACTAAGACAGGGAAGACAAAGAACACTTTTTTGTCATTCTTGGTGCAAATGAAAGAAACTTGTCATTCCAACTTCACAAGACAGTGCTCAAAGATGAAATGTTCAACTCCGCTGGGACAGCCATTTTTTTTTTTTTTGCTGTTATTACAGAAGAAAATTATAACCATAAAAATGTCCAATTTAGAAAAAAAGGTGCCACTTTAGTGTCATTTGCATAAAAGCTGTTACACACAAATTGTTATAAAGACAAATGTGTAGTACTCTTGTTGAAAATTGCTTATATATTGGGTGCTTCGCCTCCGACGACATAAAGGCCTCTTCACACTGAAATTCATTCTCAGGTAAATAAAGCTGAAAGCGAAATTCCACCTATTTGAAACTACGTGAGTGGTTTTTCATGTTGTCTTAAACAGGTTTTGAGAGGCTGGGCCCTCGTCTCCTCCTCCCGCTTGCCCCCAACCCCCAGAGTTGAGGGGTGGGGGGCCCCCATTACACAGAGCCTCTCTGAGGACAGATGCAGTTGTGAGGGTCTGACTCCATGGAGAACCAGGAAACCTCGCCGGCACAGGCAGGGCAGGAGACTTGCAGGGAGGAGAGAGGTCCAAATTGGGAAGGGGCTAATGGTCTTTTATCTGAAAATTAACACTCACAGGATAAACTGCATGTTTCTTTTTAATTTTCTTTCTTTTCTGTTTTTTTTTTCTTTTTGAGACAGGATCCTGCTCTGTCACCCAGACTGGAGTGCAGAGGTGCATCAGAGCTTACTGTAGTCTCGAACTTCTGGGCTCAAATGATACTCCAGCCTCAGCCTCCTAAGTAGCTAAGACTACAGGTGCTCACCACCATGCCTGGTTAATTTTTAAATTTTTTGTAGAAACAAGGTCTTGCTACACAGCCCAGACTGATGTCAAACTTCCAGCCTCAAGTGATCCTTCTCTCTCAGCCTTCCAAAGTGCCTGAGCCATCATGCCCAGTCTAAGAAAGTGACTTAAGCATTTCCTTGATGTCAGTGACTCTGATATATGTCTTATAACAATTATCAACCCTACAGGTACATATTACTACTAATCAATTACAGAAAAGGCAGCTGAACTTCAGAAGGGGCATTTGGCCGATGACACAGACCTCAGAAGTCGAAAATCTAGGCCAAGTTAATTACTCTTAAAACAAAGAACTGTGCATGGCAACCTAGAAAGTGGACTGGATAAAGAACGTGTAGCCGGGCTCAGTGGCTCAGCCAGCAATCCCGCGCCTTGGGATGCTGAGGTGAGTGGATTGCCTGAGCCCGTGGGTTCGAGACCCGCCTGGGCAACTTGGTGAGACCTCATCTCTACAATAAATAAAAAAATTAGCTGGGTGTGGTAGCGCACGCCTGTAGTTCCAGCTACTTGGAAGGCTGAAGCGGAAGGATTGCCGGAGCCCAACAGGTTGAGGCTGGGGTGGCCGGGAGCGGCCACTGGACTCTACTCTGGGCGACAGAGTGAGACTCCAACTCAAAAAATAAAAATAAAAAGAATGTGTGATACACAGACATGATGAAATATTATGCAACCATAAAGAAGAACAAAATCACAGCCTTTGCAGCAACTTGGATGCAGCAG
>CAUYQG010127932.1:0-19660 GCA_963574415.1 Tarsius wallacei
CCTTAATTTTTAAAAAAAGAGTTCTGTGGGATATCTAGATATGTAATTAACATTTTGTTACAGCTCTCATATACAAATAAACCAGCTACAAAATATAAAGGAAAAAATCCCTTTAGAATAGAAACAAAAACACAAAACACCTAAAAATAAACAAAAAGGGCAAGATCTACATGAAGAAAATGCTCCCATGGATCACAAAAAGGTAATTTAAACAAATAAAAAAGCTTACCAGGTTCTGGGCAAAGAAGACTCAACATCAAAAAGATATGAATTTTTCCTTACTCTATTAACTTAATGAGATCCCAATTTTTAAAAACCCAGCAGGACTTCTTTTTAACTAGACATCCTGATTCTAATATTCTCTAAAAAAAAAAAAAAAAAAGGAATACATAGAAACTTTAAAAAAGAAAATTTTAAGTGAAAAACTCTACCATATTTTAAAACATATTCTTACTAATTAAAACAATGAGGCATCGACACATGAACAGGGAGATCAGTGAAACAGAACCAAATGTCTAGAAATAGACCCACATGCATATGGGAATTTAGTATACGGTGAAAGAAAGTGGCATTTTAAGTCAGTGGAGAAAAGATGTATAATAATAAATGGTTTGGGTACAACTAGGTAACCACAAGGAAAATATAAAGTTGGATCCATATCCTTACATCCCTATATGAATATAAATTCCAAATGGAGCCAAGACTTAATTTTTTTATAAGTAAAACTATGAAAGCACTACAATAAACTTGGGGAGAATTCTTTTCAACGCAGGAATGTAAAAGATCTTCCTAGTTATGACCCCAACTCCAAAGGGCATATAAGAAAATACTAACAAATTTAACCTCATAAAAATTTAAAGTTCACTCATAGCAAAGACCACAAGACAAAAAACAAAAAGACAAATGACAGAATATTAAAAAAAATTTGTAACTCATATTACAATCAGTCAGCGGCTAATTTCCCTAATATGTAAAAAGCTCCTAAAAATCAAGACAACCTAATAGGGAAAAAATGGGCAAAGAAAATGAATACAGGTCACAAAAAAGGAAATACAAATAGGTCTTAAACACAGGAAAAGATGCATAAACTGACTAATAAGAGAAATATAAATTAAAACTAGGTTAAGAAAGCATTTTTTCCCCTAACAATGAAAAGATTTAAAAATTGGTAACACACTGTGTTGGTAAAGGTGTAGGGAAAGAGCCACATATTGCAAGTGGGAGTGTAAACAATAAAACCTTGATAGAAAGCAATCTGGCCTTACCTATCAAAATCCTTTGATGCAGCAAGGACCTTCTAGGAATGTATCCTACAGATACACTCACATGTGCGAAATGAGGTACATAAAAGGCACTGCACATTGTTTATAACGGCAAAGGTATGAAAACCATCTAAAAGCCATCGAGGGGCTGGTCCAGAATGTTATAATGCATCCACACAACAGAATACTATGCAGCCTTTAAAAAAGATACAGGAAGTTCCTTATGCACGGCTATGAATTAAACATCAAGACATGTTAAATTTAGGAAGCAGGATGTGCGAGTAGGATGTGTAGTAACTGTAGGACGCTACAGCTGGTGGTGGAGGGAGTGCAAAAATGGCAAAAGTAGAATATATGCACATCCACATTTTCTGGGTATGTAAAATATCCCTAGGAGATTTTATGGTACACTGATACCACTGGTGGCATCCAGGGAAGTCTGTGTGGCTAAAGTACAAGGACAGGAATGTGGCTTTTGCTATACATCCCACATGTACTTTGAGTTCTGATTCATGGACAAACATGACCTACTCAAGAATTAAAATTGTTTTAAAATGATGGCTTTAGAAAATGTGTAAAAATGTGAGAAAAGGCTTATACAGTAATATTAACTGAAAAAAGAAGGAAACTAAGCTATATAAAGAATACGATCTCAACCTTTAATGCATTAAATGACTGAAAGGACCAAAACAGTAACAAAATTTAAATCCAGGTAGCTGATTCTGTGTGTTCTATTTTTTTCTTTAGCATTACTATAGTTTTCAGACTTTAGAAAAGAAGCATAGGTTCATTTTGAAACATGAAAATAATTTTAAATTGCTATATATTATATAGACATATACTCATAGCTACCAACTGTTAGGGAAAGCAAAAGAATGACAAGCAATTTTATCTGTTGCACTGAACTAAAAAATAAATAATATATTAAAAATTAAGCCCAAAGATTCTGAAAGCCAATTTTCCATAGAAACATCACTGGGGTTTAGCTCCAGGGCATACAGCTCTTGCAGGGCTTCCTGCAAGGCTGAGAACACAGAAGAAATCCGAGGCCTCACTCACATCTGTCTGGAGATGTGCGGGTGCTTCTGAGTTGTCGTTGATCCTCCGAACACTGTCGTAGTGCTCTCCATACCGATATGCGATGTGCAACTCCCTCACGTTGCTTTTATCTGTACCACGAATCTGTAGATGAGAGAAGGGGTCATGCTGGTGAGGATTTGGATGTGTCAGCTCCTGGAGAGAAATGCCCACCTGGACTGCCCAGGAATCCCACTCCACAGGCTCTCTACAGACACCACCTGGGAGTATGACTGGGGCATGAGCAATTTCTGAATTATCTCCTTCCCACTCTTGTATACTTTGACGTACCTACTTAACATGTAACTCTATAGAAGTACATCCATATGAAAAATTTAAAAACCAGGGGCAGGTATGCAATGAAGTTAAATGAGCCAAGTTTCAGGGGCTTTTAACACCTCTTAGCCCCTCAAATGCACAGACAGGCCCCTTCCAAAGGGCAAGGCCCAGGGGCAGATCCAGATTTGTTGAGCTTGAAGTCCAAATAATCTGGGGGCCTCTTTCTGGAAAAGAATACAGCATTACAAATATACAATTGGTGGAATCCCTCCCAAAATGCTGAAAGGGAGCCACACATACGAGGAGCCTGACACTCAGGTTTCATTAGCTTCATGGTAAACCTGCCACTGCTGTTAAAGCAAAAATGGTCTTTTCCATCAACCACATGAGTGAGAAACATAATCCACAATAAACCCAAATATCCCTCTTACATCAGCTTCAAAACCAAATTATATACAGTAAAGCAGTACTGCCACGTGCACAAGCCTGGAGGCGCCACTTACAAGGTACTCTGTGTGAACTGCGCCCTGAAGCCCAGCACAACAAGAATGGGGCTCCCTAGAGTCGTGCAACAGTGAAGCCATAAAGTCTGGGTATATCCCCCAAAACCACCATCTCCACAGAAACTCGAATTCTGACCTTGTCCCTTAGAAAGCCAGTAACTGTTTCTCTGTTAAAACTCCAAACATCAGCACCTCCTTATTTTTACTAAAAGTCATAGGTAGTAAGGTACTACCATTAATTTAAATAGTATCCATGGTCTAGAAACAACAAAAAGCAGGGAACCAAGCAGGCCTGATGTCAGAACTGTGGAAGTTTCCTCTAGTAGAATACCGAGATCTCAAAGTGCAGAGTCTGGTTTGGACACACACCAGAGATATAGAGACAGAGATATACGGAGATAGTAATATTTGTTTACTGAGAAAGTAAACAGTTTGTTAGAATCTTTGAATGACATAACCGCTAAAGCACTTACATATTTGATGATATATACACACACACTATGATTATACACACACATACACACATACACAAAATGAATAGAAAAAAATACCTGGAAGAATAGTCACCAAATTGTTTACTGTGATTTTCTTTTCTTTTCTTTTTTTTAACCTGGAGTCTCACTCTGTCACCCAGGCTGGAGTGCAGTGACTGCTCCTGGCCACTGCAACTGCAGCCTCGACCTGCTGGGCTTAGGCAATCCTTTTGCTTCAGTCTTCCAAGTAGCTGGAACCTACAGGCATGTGCCACCACACCCAGCTAATGTTTTGATTTATTGTAGACATGAGGTCTTGCCAAGTTGCCCAGGCTGGTCTCAAACCCATGGGCTTAGGCAATCCTCTCGCCTCTGCCTTCCAAAGTGCTGGGATTACAGGTGTGAGCCACTGCATCCAGCCTACTGATTTTCATGGGGAGATTACAGAGGACTTTCACATTCTATGTTACACACATCTAGATTGTTCAGAGGAGCACATTTTCCATTTGTAGCCAGAAAAAAACTAGGTTTCAGTAACTCATGTTGTGGATATAAGCCCACTCATTATTAATGAACAAGTTCAAATCCATGACAGTAACAACCAATGCAGTTTCAATTTGAAGATGTTTCACTGAGTAGAAGATATGGGGGAGAGCCAATGGAAAACAAAACAAATTTATGTTAAATACATATACTTTCAATACTCAGTAATGATGAAAGAGAACATTCCAGAAATACATTTTTTAAAAAAATTCTAACTATGCAGAATTATCTTCCACAACTACCTAGGCGACAATTAAGAAACTCTTTAAAAAGTCATCAGTGGAGGAAAGGCAAGCTATGGTTACTGAGTTGGCACTGAGTATCTACCTTTAAGAAGAGGGTTGTTATGCTGAACATTCAAATGATTTGATAACTTCTGTTCAACAGTTTAAATTTAAGGATAGAACAGAAAATTGGAACAAAGGGATAATCAGTCTTCTTGGCTCAAAGAGTACCCTCAGAAAGAGAGAGCCCCACTACAAATGTGATAGCTCTACCTGGAGTCCTGATGTCAGCACATTTGGCAACACTGCCCCAAAGAACACACACAGATACTCTTTCATGCCTGCTTGTTATATCCCTGTGCAGTAAAATTCCGCACCAGCTCATGGAGTGTCTATTTTATTTTGCTGTAGTATAATTTTGTTAGAAGACACTGTCAGACACAAAAGTTTGCATTCTTCCATTTATATGACATTTTTAATGGCAAAACTGCAAGGACAAGTCACAGAGTGGTTACAAGAGGATGGGATGGGGAGGGGGAAAGTAGTGACTGCAAAGGGTCAGTAGGTAACTTTTGAGAGTGTAGACTAGTCTGTATGTTACTAGTGGTGGCGTTACAAGATTGTGTTTGTTAAAACACACAGAACCGTACACCTTTGAAAAGGTTGAATTTTGCTATATGCAAATTATGTCTCTATAAACCTGACTTTTTTTTAACACGCAAAGGCTATGATTGAGCAAATTACATAGGAGTACGCAAATATACAGGTGGCATGTGAAAAAAAGGATATTGTTACCTTTACATGAATAATATATACAGGAACATGTGTGTGCATATACATGAATCTGTATATGCACGTAGCTATGTTTAAAATGCGTGTAAAAATAATGTGCTCTGTACCTTTCCAGTGCTGTGTGAATGATACAGATACACACTAAAACATTAACAGTAATAATCTCTGGGTAGTGTAACTCTGGGTAACTTCATTTGCCTTTATGGGCTTTTTTGAATTTTCAAATTTTTCTACAATCAACACATTTTAACTTTTTAATTAGAAAAAAGTCAGAAACAGAGGTGCAGTGGAGTGAGGCAAGGGTAGGGGGGTTAACAGAAATACCACACTCAGTCTTCAGGAGCTGAGCTACAAAGCCACAAGGAACACCCTGAACTCAAGGAGGAAGAGTCATGAGTGGCAGCCTGCACACACTCTCAGCCTGCCTTTTCATCTTCCACACTCCCTAATGCTTGGTTTGATGGATTGCTTAGGAGATTAGCTTAATTTAGGATACCAGAGGTGAAGAAAGGTGAAAAGAGTTGAATGGACATCTACTTCAACACAGGGAAAAAAAGAGGAAAAACTCAAGGCTTAACAATGTGTTCTGCCATCCTACAGCACAAACTTAACACTTGTAAAATCTTGTTTGCTGTCAAAAACCCACCAAACTGTTAAGTAGAGCTGAGGAAGACACAGAAATGGAGCTTGACATCCTAGGCCACGACATAAATTTTGTTGTTCAAAACATACTTTTTAGCAATGATTACAATGAAATTGGTCTTCATGCTTCCCTGTACCTAAAAAGCACAAGAACACATACAGGAACGGGCACAATTCAAAACTAGAATTTGTATGCACTAATGCTTTAAATTCTGACTCATATATTTTTATGGAATTATTTAAAGTATTTCCAAATTAGGTGTCTGCCTCCAAATTGCCCAACTAATTGTTAATAACGTTTATGGCATTTTCTAAATTATGCTCCAGACTCCATTTGTATATAGCAGGGATTCACTACAAGTCACAAGATTCCCATCTTTGGTTAGGTTTGCAGTCTACCTTAACTCTATCACAGATCAAGCACCATTGTCTTAGAATATCACCAGAGGTAATTTATAAATAAGAGCTTAAGACAAATTTCTGAATAGGTGACCTACCTGCCACAAAGGGGCATTAAGTTGATGAATCACCACATTCAATTGATGATTTCTTGCAAAGGCTACAATTGCATCATTGCCAGCAAAAGTACCAGGCTTTGCCAAACTGGCCACTGCATAAAAATAGGAAAGAAAAATGGAGTCTTTATAATAGAAAAATCCAAATGCAAATACACTTTGGTATTTATTTAGCTTCAAATAATGAGAAACAAGAATATATATCTGAAATGTCAATCAGCTTTGTCAGAATCTAGGAATTAAGCTGGTAGAACAATATGGACTGCTACTCAGAAAGATACAAATCATTTTATAAAGCAAGGATTCATTTTTTCCTTCAATAAATATTTAATGATTACTTGCTATATGCCTACCTCTATAAAACACATTGGAAATGTAACGAAAAAGTAATCCTAACAGCCTGCTTTAATGAATGCTTATTAAGTGTCAAGAACTGGTTTAATCACGTCTCATAGATTATCACTTTTAATTTTCAAAACGATCTTCTAAAAGAAGTATTACTATGCACGCCATTTTATAGATGAGAAAACTGAGGTGTAGCAGAATTAAAAACTGTTCCTAAGGTCACAAAAACTGGCACACAATGGAGCTAAGATTTCTCCCAGCTAGCCCCACTACAAAGCCTTGTCTCTTGGCCACTCCATCGGTTTGCCCTCATGGAGTTTACAACCAGTGGGGGGCAAACAAGAAGACAGGCACTAATTATGCATAAGTGCTTTGGAAAGGGCATACATAGTAAATGACTAACTTGGTGTTCCCCACAGAGAGATCTGGCCTTTATGCCCAGCTCCTGGGAAGTAACCTCTAAGCTTTTCGAATTTGCAAAGGTGATAGGAGTATCTTTGTTATTCAAGATGGACCCCTTACCACATGTGGAATCAGCCCATGATATCAACCATATGACATCAGCCCTTTGTGGTAGGGGGGTAAGACTGAATTCAACCACTTAGACAAGCAATAAAATCAGTAAGCAAAAACAAAAAACTCTGGACGCCAAAGTTGGGATGAGCTTCTCGGCCTTAAAGTAAGCACAAGTATAAACATAAAAACGTTGACAATACTATGTGTACTGTCACACACCGGTATCTATGCCCTGAAGACAATGGAAGCTTCACGTTGGAACCTTTCCAGACTGCACTATGCATTTCTTCCTTTGGCTGTTATTGATCTGAATCTCTTCCCTGTAATAAACCATAACTGTTTAACATGACAGCGTTCAGTGAGTTCTGTGAGTCCCACTAGCAAATTATTGAACCTGAGGGTGCTTCTGAGAAACCCCACATTTGTAGATGATGTCAAAAGTGAGGGAAGTCTTACAAGGACTGTGCCCTCAAACTCTGCAGTTTGGCTAACTCCAGGTCAGGAACATAATAAGCCAGTGTAGGAGCAGGGAGAAAGAATTAAGGTGTATGAGATTAGTTTTTTAGTGGAAACAACTAGGCTGATGAACAAAGGACATGGAGCACTTACAGCAGAAATAGTTGATATTCCAAGAAGGGGTAAGAGAGAGATTGTGGACTCTGGAATGGCAGGAACCGAGAATGCTGAGATGGAGGGAATAGGGGAAGTAAGAAAATGTTGGGGGAGATGGTAAGAGATGAAGGAAGAAAAATAAGAAAAATCACAGCTCATCAAGCACTAAAATGTTTGGGGCTCTATCTGAGGTCAGTGGAGAGCCACCAACAGGTTCAAGACAGAGGCATAATGCATTTAGATCACCATCCTGGCTGCAATGTGGAAAACAGACTGAAGGCACCAAGTGGCAATGATACCAGCCCAAACAGTACAAAGGAAATCTGTAGGCAAATGGCTACAGAAGCCTGACTGTGAGGCAGTAGCAATGAAAGAAAACTACTGGGGTAGAGTGATAAGATGTAATAAACGGGTATGAGCAGGGAGAGAGATGTGTCACTAAAAATACCTCAGTTTCCAATCTGGATATCTGTAAAGTTGGAGAAAAGATGTTGCTAATTCTCCAAAGCCACAGTCTAAAGAAAGGGAACAATCCTAAAGATATAGCCAGATGCAAGGTTAACTAAGTCCTCAATAGCTTAGTGAACCATTCACTTATTCGTTCAACAAATATTATGAGTGCCAACCAGATGCCAGGCATTGCCATACCAGAAAACAAAGGCACAGTCCTTGCCTTCAAGAATCTCACAGTAACTGGGCAGGCAGACATTAAAAACAGGTTAAGAGTCATTAATGAAAAAGTCAAGCCTTCGACCGACACACAAGGAGAAGGTGCAGCTTTCAGGTGTCTTTTCATTTTTGCTCTGGCAGTCAAAGCCACTCCTCACTTCTCTGATGCTCATATTCTTATGCAGCACTAAATGTCAGGCATGTACAGTGACATTTCAAGAAAACACCTTTCCAATGACACATAATGTGACCATCATGTTGGTAACTGAAGGTATGAGTTCCCTGTCCTGCCATACTCCCAAATCCAGCATATGACCATCACTGACTATGTTCAAAGTGGAATTTCATATCACAAACTAAAATTTCATTTCATCCAAAACAATATTTTAATTGGATTACTGACACAACAATTCATTTTATCTAGCACTAAACTACAAAACTTGCCCCATACATTTAATTTGTAAACTGCTGATTATCTGGTAAACTGTGTCTATCTGCTAGACAACAAGTAATCCTAGGAAGAGGGAACCATCAGAACTCAGCGACTGGTATAAGCCACCTGTTAGAAATTTTGTTGCTGTGTCTGGTGCCTAATGAATGAGTTCTTTCCGAAAGAGGAATGGGAAAAGCTTTGGGATCACTAACAGCTTCCTTCTCAAATATCCCCCGCCACCTAGCCATTCTCCAAGTAGAAACTTCAAAATCACCCTTGTCTCTTTCCTCTACCCTCCTCAACTCCGATGAATCCTGTCAATTATATGACCAAAGCACAGCTTGGTTTGGGGCCCACTCATTATCCTCAGTAGCTGCCTTGATGGAGACCTCCTTCACTCTCACCTGGCCAATACGGAGAGCCTTCCAACTAGTCTCCCTTCTCAGCCTCTCTCCCCATCCATTCTCGATAAGGCCTCTCGAGTTAGCTCTCTAAATTACAGAATTGATTCTGGCTTTTGTCTCTTTTTTGATAAGACACAAAAAAGACTATGAGCCTTGAGATGAGAATGTTATTTGTAAAACAAATATAACAGCACCTAGCACAGATCCTCAGTAAATATTTGTTGAAATTAAAGTCTAAAGTTCACATGCACTTCCTTATTAGATGTGTGCCTATTAAATAGGAAACAATGAGAATCACTAACTGGCTGTATGTGGTGACTCACACCTGTAATCCCAGCACTTTAGGAGGCTGAGGCAGGATTACTTGAGCCCAGGAGTTGAGAACAGCCTCGGCAACATAGTGAGACCTCATCTGTACAAAAAAATATTTTTTTAATTAGCCATGTATGGTGGCATGCACCTGGATTCCCAGCCATTTGGGAGGCTAAGACAGGAATATCACTTGAGTCCAGGAGGTCAGAAAGGCTGTAGTGAGGTGGGATCATGCCACTCTAGTCTGGGCGACAGAGTGAGACCCTGCCTCAAAATAAATAAAATCACTAACTGACTTGCCTCAAAGAAAACAGGTTGTGTTTGGCGTTTTGGTGAGAAATTAACATGATTTTTACTAGTTTTTCTGATTGTAAAAGTAATACATGATCATCTAAAAGTGAGAAAAATCTACAGAAGATAATTTAAAATATCCAAGTCCTACCATCCCCAGATGGCTAACGCTTACTAACAGCTTATTTTAATTTTGTTATCTAATTTAATCTTCACAAAAAACCCTATGAGATGGTTGCTATTTTTATCTCCCTTCTACAGAAGTTTAAAGACTGAGTAATTTCTGAAAAATCAATGACACGAAGAATTAACAAATGTGTCTTCCCAGACTTTTTCTATTGTCTCTGTATGTATGTACCTTTTACAAGCGGGATCGATCTATACACACTATTTTGTAGCCTGCTTTTTCCACCCCACTGAGTAAGAAGTAACGAGCAGTTCTGCAGGTCAATTAACATCATCATCTTTATTAAGGGTATATACAACTAACCCTACTAATTCCCAGTTGCCTAGCATGCCACCAACTACAGAGTAGGCAAGAAAATGTTGGCTGAATTAATGAATGCCACAATCTATGTAGCCACATGTTTGGCTGGGAAGGTGGAGGATGCCAGTGGACTTAATTACCCAATGCATTATTCCTGAAGGATCCATGTCCCAGGTGAACCTACCATGCTTCTCAAAAGGAATGTCATCTTCTACAAAGGGCTCAAAATCTTCCCGCTGCTTTATCATGTAGTCCACTGTCTCTTGTCGATGCTTGAGATGATTTCGTGAGTGTCCCTCCAATTGATCACCAAGAGCTCTGAACAAACAATTGCTGTTGAAACAAAAACACTGGTCAAGACCTTTCAAAAATGAACTTAGGTCACCTAAAATATCAGCACTTCACGCCAGGTGATCCACAAAAATCTTTCATGCACAGAAGTAAAGCCTCAACTCTAATAGTCCAGGATCCAGGGCTGGGAGCACTAGGGCAGATATTCAGCCACAAAACATTCTTGAGAGGCAACAAATAAGGATTCTATTCCCACTTACCAGCTGGCTGACTCCAGAGAGTTATTAAACTTCCCTGGGCCTCAGCTGCTACAACAAGAGAAGCTGGTGATACACTAATCACCTGAATACAAGGTCCCGATCTTACAGATCATTCCACACAGGCTATGATTTATAGATCCCCTTCCAGAATGATGTCATATCTACTGCCTCTTTTCTGAAACACGCTTCACTGCAACTGCCCAGCTAAGCAATCATTCATTTAACAAAGTGTACCCAAAAGACAGTAATTGCCAAGCCCCCAATACAAACAACCGAACTCAATACCCTGTTTGAGTCCTAAGAACATAGTGGATAAAGTCATAAGAAGAAAGTACTTGGATGACAAGCAGCTGTACCATGGAAAGACACATCCTCCCCTGCCTCCTCACTTGTCACTCAGGGAGAGTAATGCCACTGTTATTCCTGCCAAATAAAAACTTTACACACCGTGTTTTGCTTTTTTAAAATTATAATTCTAGTAATAAACTGTAAACGTTATCTTTACTTTCAACCTGCTCAAAGGCTTCTAAAATTCCAAACTATATCACAAACACAGAGGCTCAGATACACAGACTGAAACAAGACAAACACAATCTGGTATCCTACAACTAAGGAAATAAATCATTCTAAAGCCAAACAGTTGCCCTGTTTCACACCAACTGTTTACTCTTCCAAATGAAAAACTATGATACTCTAATTCCAAAATATAAACTCACTACTTTTAGAAAGATTTTATATCTAAATATGTAGAAGAAGAGATTTGGTTTTTTAACTCAGAAAAGTGAGTTTTTAATAGAAAGCTATAGAGAGGCAGGAATGTCTTCTAAATGCATAAGGATTTACATATTTTTTTCAGAGAAAGGGAGAATTTAAACAAGACAGATTCTATAAATCGGAAACCAAGAAGCATTGCATCAATCTGAGACAAGATTCTAGAATAAACTGGAATATGGAGTTCTGCAGTCTAGACAAGTGTCTGTTGCTAAAATCTTGACAATGGCAGTCTTTTTTCAACCACAGGAAAAAAAGTAAGCTAATGGATAAATTTTCAATGTTAAGCTTTTCTCTCAAACTTTCTTAAACCTTTAGCATCTGCCACCACTAGTCTATTCTTGAATCTAGTTTAACAGGAGGTGTGGGTTGGGTGTGGTGGCTCATGCCTATAATCCCAGCATATCAGAAGGCCAAGGTGGGAGGATTACCTGAGGCCAGGAGTCCAAGACAAGCTTGGGCAACATAGCGAGACCCCCATCTCAAAAAATTTTTGGAAAAAAAAGAGGTGTAATTTGCTACAAATTTATTAGTTATTTTATATTTCATGTGCCAAAAGTCATGGTATTCTACAGAGTAACATACTTGCTAAGAGCTCTTGGTAACATGGGCAAATGTTCCCCTTATATGCCAAAAAATTAGGTGTAAAATTTGTACACTGCATTAGCTCAATCAAGTTCATTTCTATACTATATACATACACAGACATAGAAACACACACACACAGAGAGAGAGAGAGAGAGAGACAAACGTAGGCAAAGAAAAAGAACACCGAGACAACCACTTAAATAGCTCTTACAATGTACCAGAGACTGTTCTAAGTACATTAAATATATTAAACGTGTTTAGTCCTCACAGCTCTATGAGATAGGTACTATTACCATCCCCCAAGGGCAACCTGCCCAAGGTCACAAAATTAGTAGGTGGTGGGCCCAGGATTCAAGCCCAGGCAACACCAGATGTCAACACCAAAATGTTAGCCACAGTTATCCCTAGGTAGTAGCATTAAGAGTAATTGTTTATTTCAGAACACTTTTCTATATTTATCAAACTTTCTTTGCACTCACTAAAAACAAGACAAGATGGGTCTAACTCCGCCTTTTTCTGATAGGGTCACAAGGAAGTGACAAAGGAAACATCAGCACACACTATAGTGACCTGGGTTCCCTTAGGGAGCCCAGCAAGAGCCCTGAGAACAAAGCATCATTGCCCAAAGGATCTCTAGGAGATCCAGGCGCTTCCTGCATCCCCACTCTTACCCACTGCACTACAGCAAGGCTTCACAGCCTCCACACTATTGGCATCCGAGGATGGTTCTTTGTTGTGGGAGGCTTTACAGTGCACTGTAGGATGATGCCCACTAGTTGCCAGTAGCACACCACCACCTCCCTCTCCATCAGCTGCAACAACCAAAAACGTCTCCAGACATTGCCAAATGTCCCCTGGGATGGCAAAATCATTCCTGCTTGAGAACTACTGTGCTATAGGGATGTATGTAAGAACAACCAATTCCATAAGCCGCATGTAAAAATGTTGGATGCTCAATAATTTATTATTAGACAATACTGCAATACAGGAACCAAAAAAAAAAAAAAAACCAATGGGCTCTTAGGCAGCAATAAGAGTAGTTATACAGAAAAAGAAAGGGAAGGTTTTGTTCTCTTCTTTGAGGTCAGACCACAGCTAGGGTACTGTGTTTACTGCATTCTAACAGAAACAAGCTCAGATAAGATGATGTGGCTTTAAACTATATATGACCAACATGAACAACATAAACAAGATGTTTAGCCTCAAGAAAGCTGGGGGGACATAACAGCTTCCTCCAACTGCCCTGGAAAATGAAAATCATACTTGTATACTAAAACTAAAGTATGGAAGCTGTAAAGACACAGACTTTGGTAAATAAAAGGAAATTCTCTTAGCTCTATACAGATAGACGCTATAGCCTCAGGATTTTGCAAATTTCTATCACCAGCAATTCTCAGCAACTGTCTAGATCTCTGCTGTCCAATACAGTAGCCATGAGCCATATGTGACCAGCAAGCACTTGAAATAGGGTTGACACAAAGTGAGGTGAGTTTTAAGTGCAAAATACTAGATTCTGAAGAGTTCATAGGAGAAAAATGAAAAGATCATTGATAATTTTTATGCTGAATAATTTGTGCATACTGAAATGATGTCTTAGATATAGTGGCTTAAATAAAATATATCAAAATTATTTTCACCTGTTTCTTTTTTATGTGGCTACTGGAAAAATTATAAATGACATACTGGCTCACATTCTATTTTTGTTGTTGTTGTTGTTTTTGAGTTAGAGTCTCACTTTGTCGCCCAGACTGGAGTGCAGTGGCCGCTCCCAGCCACCGCAGCCTCAACCTGCTGGGCTCCGGCGATCCTTCCGCCTCAGCCTTCCAAGTAGCTGGAACTACAGGCGCGTGCTACCACGGCCGGCTAATTTTTTGAGTTATTGCAGAGATGAGGTCTCGCCAAGTTGCTCAGGCGGGTCTCGAACATTCTATTTCTACTGGACAGTGCTGATCTACATTACTGATTCACAAAGTGTGTTCCCTGACTAGAAACATCAGTATCCCCTGGGAATTTGTTAGAAATGAAATTCTGGGGCCCCACTCCAGACCTACTGAATCAGACTTTCTGAGGTTGGGACCCAGCAATCCAGTCCTTCCAGGTGTTTTACTAGCACCCCAGGAGATTATGTTGCATGCTAAAGTTTGAGAAACACTAGTCTAGAATAGTGACTCTAAATCAGTGGTTCTCAATTGTGACTGCATATAAGAATCATCTGTGACACTTTAAAGACTCTATCAATAACCAGGCCCCACTAAGATACTTATGTAGCTGATCTGGGGGAGAGCCCAGGCCCTGCATCTTCTCAAAGCTTCCTCACCAGGTGATTCTAGTGTGGCACCAGGGTTGAAAAACCACTAAGCTAGGCACAAAAGACAGGGCTGCCATACAAGTAATGCAGACACTAATGGCTACTCAGACATGATGACCTGTGAATGCTTTTCCACTACTAAGATCCTACAACATTAAAAACAAAAATTAAAAAATTAAACTTGTTTTTTATAGAGATAAGTAGCTAAAATTAGTGATTCTTCAATTATTTTAATTTTAGAACACTACTAATGAGTACTGTAATTTAGGACTACATACTAACATGGTACTGCCTAATCCAGTAGTAGGTTCTTTTCACACTATAGCCAATCATGTTTTTAAGGACAAGATCAAGGTTAAACTATTTCTTTATTGTTTTGAAAATGAGTCAAATTTATGTGAGTCCATCCTCCACACAACACACCAGCCATGAAGGTGGTCCATTCTGCATTACAAAATTGATCTCTGGCTTATCTATGCTAAGCTAACTCAACTCACAAGAAAGCTACATTACGGGACAGCAGCTAATTCATCCCCAAGCCCCAGGTTCCAGAATGCTACAATGAACATGACTATAGCTAGATACTACTATCAGGCCAACAATGAACATGACTATAGCTAGATACTACTATCAGGCTACTCAATATTGTAATCAGACCACAATGAAAAGTGGAGACTGTCAACTGTTTCTTACAGTACCATAACTTCCTATTTCACCCCGAGAGTCCTTAGCAAATAGTAATAAAAGAACCTGTTAATGCCAGCCAACCCATTGCATACACAGGAAACACCATCGCCAGGAGGGATAATGCCTGTCATCACCATATTCAAAAGCGCCACAACACAAAGAACCGTCCATCTTACAGTACTCGTGTGAAGCTCACACAAGCGGAAATATAACTATAGTTGTATCTAACACTGTTCAAAGAATAGGGACCTCAGGAAAGAGACATGAGTATCCCAGTCAAGCTGGTCTCTGCTGCCTCAGTGCCCCTTACTTGTACCCTTATACCCTACACTCTTGTCATCCTAAACAACTTGAAGACCTTCCCAAAATAAGTGTTCCTGTGCTTTTGTATATATTACTCCTCAGGTTGGAATTTCTCTTGGCATTCTATTGGTCCTTTACAAGCTAATCAGAGTATAACACCCTCTGACAGGCATTTAGCACAGTGTACCCAATGAATAATTGCTGAATGAATGAGAAGGTCTCCCAGACTACTTCAGGGAGTGCAAGCCTCTTCTTTCTCAATAGTACCACTATAATCAGTCACTGCTACTGTTTATACCATCTGTTCTCAAAGTGTGACCCAGGGATGTCTCTGAGACCCTTTCAAGCTATCCATGAGTTCAAAACTAGATGTTATTTACCTTTTTCATTCTTATTCTCTCACAAATATACAGTGGAGTTTTCCAGATGCTGCATGATGTATGAGATTATCACTCTGCTTGTTTTTTTGTTTGTTTTTTGAGACAGGGTCTCACTCTGTTGCCCAGAATGGAGTGCAGTGATGTGATCCCAGCTCACTGAAGCCTCAACTTCCTGGACTCAAGTGATCCTCCCATCTCAGTCTCCTGAGTAGTTAGGACTCCAGGCATGCACCACCACACCCAGGTAACTTTTTGATTTTTTGTAGAGACAAGGTCTAAGTTTCCCAGGCTGGTCTCGAACTCCTGGGCTTAAGCAGTCCTCCCACCTTGGCCTCCCAAAGTGCTGGGATTATAGGCATGAGCCACTGTGCCCAGGCCTGACTGATAGTTAATGGAATGCGTGTGTGTGTATTCTTATGTTTTAAAAATTGTTCTCCTTTCTAATATAATAAACACTGATAGCCATAACTCATATAAAACACAAGTTTTGGGGGCTCCTCAGTAATTTTTAAGAATGTAAAGGGGTCCTAAAACCCAAAAGTGTGAGACCTGCTGTTACAGGTTTCTCCCTTACTAGGTTATGAACTACTTAAGCATTTTAGTCATCAACATATTCCTAGTACCTTACTCGAGTGATGTGTGAATTAACTAGAGAAGTAGTCTTGAGTGAGGGATCAAAGTACCCCCAACATTTCCCATAACCTTATGAAAGCCCCCTCCCACTTTTTTTTTTTTTTTTGAGCTGGAGTCTCACTCTGTCACCCAGTGACAGTGAGTGCAGTGGCATGCTGCTCACAGCTACCGCAGCCTCAATCTGCTGGACTAGGGCAATCCTTCCAGCTCAGCCTTCCAAACAGCTGGAACTACAGGAGTGCTTCACAGACCCAGCTAAGTTTTTTTATTTATTGTAGCAACAAGGTCTCACCACGTTGCCCAGACTGGTCTCAAACCCATGGGCTCAGGCAATCCTTTAGTCTCTGCCCCCAAACTGCTGGAATTACAGGCGTAGGCCACTGTACCCACCCCCAACACCTCAAGATTTTACAACTCCCTGTGCTCTGATTCCTGCTCATAAATAACTTTCTGTTGAGTACTTCATTTTCCTGGACACCCTGACATTGAAAATACCACACTCAGTAGAGTAGACACAAGTAAACCAATCATTTATTTACAAGAGAATCCCACGCCCTACCCCAATTCCACTGTAAAGTACTCAGTTGGTATTCTGGTTGCTATAGCTTGGGCTAGCTGGCCTTCCTCTATTTTTTTTTTTTTTAGTTGGAGTTTCACTCCTTCACCCAGGCTGGAGTGCAGTAGCACAGCACGCTCAGGCCACTCCAGCGTCGACCTGCTGGGCTCCGGCGATCTTTCCACCTCAGCCTTCCGAGTAGCTGGAACTACAGATGTGCGCTACCACACCCGGCTATTTTTTAAAAATTTTTATTGTAGAGACGAGGTCTCGCCAAGTTGCCCTGGCTGGTCTCGAACCTGCGGGCTCTGGCAATCCACTCACCTCGGCTTCCCAAAGTGCTGACAGCCACCGAGCCGGCCTTTCCTCTATATTTTTATCCTTCATTCAGCAAAAATGTACTGAATGCCTTCTACATACCAAGCACCATGCTAGGACATGGAAAACAAATGCAATCAAGCTCTAATTGCATCCTGAGCAAAAATACCAACATGGGAGTCTGGCCAACTCTTTGTGAACAGAGAGAAATCCAATTTGCCTGAAGCACTGAGCGTATATAGGAAAGGTGGGAAAGGTCATTTAGGGCCAGTTCATAAACAGTCTTGATCCACAAGCTGCAATATAATGTGAAATCAAGAAAACACCTTCTTCTACGGTTAACGTCTAAGGCGATTCCACACGGTCTTTAGTTTCATCTTATTCTTCCCTCTGCCAGACGCCCTTTTACCTGCCCAGCAATGGGGATGCTAACTGTTCTCCCCTCTCCCCTGCTCGTTTCCATCTTCCATCCATGCTCCTGCATCCATACCTCTTACCTGAAGCTACTTTTCCTTCCCTTCCCCCATGCTCTCCCTCCGTGTTCCCTAAAAAAGCTGGAGCTGGATTCCAATCTAAGTCCCGAGCAGGTTTGGGTAAGCACCTTTGCCTACAGTGGAGAAACTGAGGCCCATGGAAGCAGCAATTAGAGAAACAAGAGGCCCTCGCAGACCTAACTTCCCAGGCGCAAAGGGGCCTCTACCTAACACTGAGAACTCCGAGGAGGCGAAAAACTCAACCAAGCGGGCTCACGCCCCCTTCTATTTGTCTTATCGTCACCCTGACAGCTCTCGGAAAGACCGGCTCCACCTCATTCCTCCAGAACTCCGCTCAGATGTCACCTTTCCGAGAACGCTTCCCGGCCACCCGGCCAGCGGACCTGATCTCTCAGGACCCGCTGTCTATTTCGCTCGCGGCGCCTGCCCGACAAGGGTCCCCGAGGATCACCGCGAGCGTCCTGGGGTGGGGGCCTCGCTCGCCGCCGGGCCCTGCGCTGGAAGCAGCGCCGGCTGGCAGGGGGCGCTCGGGCCGCCCGAGGCGATGGATGGACGGGAGCGGACGACGGTCACCAGGCCGAGCCCGGCGTGTCCCCCGGCGCCGCCTCCCGCGCTCCCGGCCCGCCTCACCCGTCCCCCGGCACCTCCCGCAACTTCAGCCCCAGGGCCTGCAGCTGGTTGGCGAAGCTCACGAACTCCTCCTCGCAGCCGCTGCCGCCGCCGGGCTCCGGCCGATTCCGCCGCTCTTTGGCCAGGGCCCGGCGCGCCGCCCGCTCGTCCCGCTTGCGCTCGGCCTCGGCTTTCCGGCTGCCGCTGCCCGGCCGGCTCTTCGCCGCCTGCTTTCGGGACATGGCCTCGGCCCGCGGTCCGCAGCAGCAGGGTGGGGGAGGCCGCGGGACCGCCGGGCGGCCGCCTCGGGGGCCAGCAGGCGAAGCGGAGCAGGCGACGGAGCCCGGCGACGGCAGCGCGGCCACCGCGCCTGCGTGGGCGCCGGGCGCCCTCGTCACGTGACGGGAGCCCAGTCTCCCCAGCGGGGCTCGGCGGGCGGGTGTCATAGAGAGCGCACCTGGGTGAGCTAGAGGGGCACCTATCTTTGTTTATGCTATTATCCCCGTCTAGCGGTGGTGGTACTCAATGGGAGGAACAGGTGGGACCAGAGAGACCAAAACGGGGGAAGAGGGGGTTGCCAAGGAGAGAAATTGAGGATGGTAGAAAAGTGGAAAACAATAGCGACGGCAAAAGTTAGGAAAGAAAGGAAATAAAAAAGACTTAAACTCTTGTTGTGAGCCTACAATTGAGATAGGCACTTTCACATGGCTCATTCTTATTTAATTATTCACAAATGACAGGAAACTGAATCTGAGAGATTAAGTAATTTCAAGATCATACAGCTAAGAGGCATAACTGTGCTCTGGTTCCAAAGTCCATATGCTTGTTTATTTATTACTGCCCTTCCTCTCCACCTTCCCTCATCACTCAAGGGAGATGTAGCCCTTCTGTCCAAGACCGCTGGCTCCTCTAGAAATCCTGATTCCTCCTAAAATGACCAACCTAGGTTTGCCTGGACTAAGGGTTTTTTTTTTTTTTTTTTTTTTTTTTTGTGTGGGGGGTTGATTTTTTAAAAAGGAGACGGTGACGGGGGCCCCCGGAGGGTTGGTCCCCCAAAACAAACCCCCCCGGCGCGGGCCCCAA
>CAUYQG010127933.1:0-50279 GCA_963574415.1 Tarsius wallacei
ATTTGTGGATGAGATAGTAACTGCTGTCTAGCTCCTGCCCATTGATTAAAAAACATGAATGGCAGAAAGGGAAAAGCAGTAGTTTCCATCCATTGATTGCAAAATATGAATGGCAGCAGTTGCTGTTCATTGATTAAAAAACATGAATGGCAGGAAGTCAACAGGAAGGAAGCCGGATAGTAATTGTTAAAGGTCAATTTTGTTTTGAGTGAAAAAAGGACGTACGTGGGCGTTTGGTCGGCAACATAGGATACATTTGTGGGTGCAGAAAACTATATAAGCATGTGAAAATTCAATAAAATTGGCAGAGCCCTGGGCTCTCCCCAGGAAGGGGATTCCTGTCGTTTTTGTCTTTTTCTTTTTCGCCGTTTCCTGATTCCACCCGCATCAGACCCTGTTCACCGGAGCTGGACAACGGCATAGATGAGAGATTTTTTTTAGATCATGAATGGGTGTTAAATTTAGTCAGTGTTTTTCTTCTTCAATTGAGATAATCATATAGTTTTGTTCTTCATTTTGTTAATGTGATGTATTACATTGACTGAGTTTCATATATTGAACCATCCTTCAATTCCAAGAATAAATTCAGCTTGATTGTGGTATATAATCCTTTTAATATGCTGCTGAATTAGGTTTGGTGGCATTTTGTTGAGGGTTTTTACATCAATATTTATGGAGGATATTGTCTTCAGTTGTTTCTTTTGTTGTTGTTTTGTTTGTTGTTTTGTAATGTCTAGGTCTGTCTTTAGTATCAGAGTAATGCTGGTCTCAAGAATGAATTTAGAAGGGTTCCCACCTCTTCAATTTTTTCAATTTTTTGAAAACTTTCAGCAGAATTAGTATTCTTCTTCAAAAGTTTGATAGACTTCTCCAGTGAGGTTGTCTGGTTTGGCACTTTTCTTTGTTGGAAACTTTTTGGTTACTGATTCAATATCCTTATTTGTCACTGGTCTGTTCAAGCTTTCTATTTATTAATTGTTCAGTCTTGGTAGGTTGTCTTTTTTAGGAATTTATCCATTTCCTACAGGTTGTCAAATTTACTGGCATACAATTGTCTATAGTAGTCTCTTATAACCCTTTTTATTTATGTGGCATCAGTTGTAATGTCTTCTCTTTTATTTCTGATTTCAATTGAGTTTTCTCTTTTAAAAATTATTCTAGCTAAGCATTTGTCCATTTTGTTGATCTTTCCAAAAACCCAACTCTTAGTTTTATTTATTTTTTCTTATTTTATTTATTTCCTCTCTACTCTTTATTATTTTTTTCCTTATGTTATTTTGGGTTTAGTTTGTTCTTCCTTTTTAGTTTCTTGAGGTGAAAAGTTAAATTGGTCATTTGAGATCTTTTTTCTTTTTTAATGTACACACTTAGCACTGCTTTGTGTACTCAATACTTGGCCCCCAAACTTAGTCAATATTAACTAATTTACAAAGTGTTTTTATTTCTTCTCATTTTCCCACATTGTTTCTTTATCCTTTAATGTGATTATTATTAATTGAGTTCCTTCTTTGAGTCAAGCACTGAGTTATAACTAGTGAACAACCTAGGCAGACAAATGAGCAGTTATCATGCAGTACAATAAGAGTTTGATGAAAGTAGTATATAGTGATAACAGAGTGTGTACAATGAATACCATATTGATTACAATGTTGTGATCAGCAGGCAGAAAATCTAAGCCATTATGATGTAAACAGTAAGTACATGGTATGTATCAAATAACTGGAAGATTAGAGGAACAGCAAGTATTAGGATTGCCTTAATACCAAAATTCTATCTTCCTCTCTCTGTGAAGAATATCCCAGCTCTAGTCTCCTTTGTATACTGGGTTCATCTTCTGGTCATTAACAACGAGGCTGCAGAATGTGGACTGGCACATTCAAAAGAAACAACAATTAAAGAAAACGGAAAAAAGTATAGCTAGCAAATCTAGCAGGGATAAGACAAATATCCCTGATTAGTGGATTGCAGCAAAAATTTTAAGAAACAACTTACAAACATGACTTATTGGGGTCCACCCCTGGAGCTTGGTATTTTTTCCAAACAACATGCTGTGTAGAGTGATTGGAAGATTTCAGGAAGTAGGACATCATGACATGCACCACAGGCTTCTGACCCAGATCCGAAGGCTTGGGATGGGAGGTGGAGGTATTTGAAGCAAAGCATGCAGTGAGTTTAAAAGAAGTTCAGTAAGGCCAGAATGTAGAATGTGAGATCCAAAGTGTGAGGATAGATATTGAAAGATTTTTTTTTAAGTTAGGACTCTATAAAGTCAATAAAGATTCTAAAGCTGAGTGTTAATAATAAAGAGAAATATAACTCTACTGTAGTGTAAAGACTTTCTTGAAAATGTGTTCCACCTAGCTGAGTTTGTGGTGGAATATGAAAGCAATGAGTATATCGATGAAGAAAGTGAAAGCATTTTTTAAAAGAGTCTCAGGACCTGTGCAGCACAGCTGAGAAAATACTAGCCATGAGTTAGGAAACACAAGAATATCAACTGATTTGAAGGAAAAAATAGTGAGATAAAGTTTGGATATCCTGTGTTCCTTCATTTTTGTGAATTTGGGAAATAAATCAGGAGTTTTTAAAAAAGGATTTGAAAATTAGTAGCATACAGAAGGAAATGGGATAAATTGAAAGACTATGAAAAGTGAGAAAAACCAGCGATGGAACCCCAAGACATGCCAACACTCAAGGGGTGAGCAAAAAAAAAAAAAAAACAAAAAACACCCACAAAGACAGGAAAGGAGTTGCCAGACAGGTTGGAGATCTGGAGACTATGACAATAAAGAAGCTAAGGGAAAAGATATTTTTAAAAATTAGTAAATACTTTAAGAGGTCAACTAAGATAAAAATGGAAATTTTCTGTCAAGGGAGGTGGAGGGGAGAAGAAGAGGGAAGAGAAAGGGAGAAGGAGGAAGAGAGAGGGAGGGGGAATCGAGGGGAAAAAGGGAGGGAAGGAGAGAGAGAGAGAAGGAGAGAGAAAGAATGTGCTACAGAATTAACCATCTTAGGAGAGCATTTCCCCTGAAGCATTACATGACTGCATTATCATGTGAACGAATCCTCTATTTCCATAAACTCGGCAGGTAAAGGAAGGAGTGAGGGAAGTATAACTGTACAAAACCATACAGCTGAGGGAGGACATTCTTTTTATTAAGATATATGCAAATAAATTCAGTGAAAATAGCAGTGAATTTTAGCCCGGCATACTATAGCCAGGAGGCATTAAACATGCCCGTAAGAAACATACATTCAAATAAATCAAGTGAATTATGTTGAGAATTTTGCTCTTTCTTGTGTTCTGTACAGTCAATGTCACCTACTTCGTTTTCACAAAAATAACATTTCTTCTCTGCTGATTTTCCACTCAGCACTGGGGCTAGCCAAGGAACAGTATTCTGCAGAAGTAATACAACTACACACTTGCACTCAGGGGAGAGAGATAGGGTAGACTGTGTGAATGTGAAAGTAGCCCTGAGGCCCAGCCCAGTTTCTGCTGGCAATGCATCACTCAACAAAACTCAAATGGTTTGATCTCCCCATCCGTCCTTCCTCAAAAAACTGCATCATAAATAACTACAAGGAATCCTTCCCCTCAGTCAGAAAGATAACTCTGCAAGGGGTAAAAAAGAAAAAGAAAACTACTGCCTTTCCTAGCTCCTTAGAAGGCATCAGCATTGTTTCATTTCTCCGTATTTGTCTTCTAGATAGTATTGGGCACCTGTATTAATAAAATCCATAGTCAGCATTCCTAGATTATATAGACACACAACCCCTAAGCAAAGGATGTCAAAGAAAGAACTTGCCTCAAAGGTTCTCAATGACCATTAAATTCTTCTACTTCTTATTTAGTTCCAGTTCTTACTCCCAACTTCCTCAGGATAATGTCAACCCAATTCACTTGATGCTCAAGAACATTCGAAACTAAGCTGCAGACTACCCCTGACATTGTTTCCTCTAGATGCATGTAGGAATTATTCAAGTCAATTGTTCTACACGCCTACCTTCTTGCCTTTTAAATTTGATTATTTATTTATTTAATTTGTCAGACTCTCACTCTGTCGTCCAGGCTGGAGTGCAGTGGCATGCTCACCGCTACCCCAGCGGCGACCTGCTGGGCTCAGGCAATCCTTCTGCCTCAGTTTTCTAAGTAGCAGGAACTACAGGTGCACACTACCATGCCCGGCTAATTTTTTGATATATTGTAGAGACAAGGTCTCACCAAGTTATTCAGACTGGTCTCGAGTCCCCGGGCGCAATCCGCTCACTCCAGCCTCACAAAGTGCTGGGATTACAGGCTTGGGCCACAGCACCCGTCCTATTTTTATTTTTAATTGGCAGATACAGTTGTATGAATTTATCATTTACAAACGATGTTTTGAAGTTATGTGCACTGTAGAACAACTAAGTCTAGCGAATCAACATGTGAATTACCTCACATAGTTATCATTTTTATAGTGAGAACACTTTACATTCACTCTAGGCATTTCTCAAAGAATACAATATACTGTTGACTATAGTTGCCATATTGTACCATAGATCTCTTGAATTTATGCCTCTTATTTAACTGAAATCTTGCATACTTTAACTAATGCCTGAACACTACCACCACCACATTAGCCCTTGATAATCACCATTCTACTCTATTCTTCTATGAGATCACCTTTTTTAGATTCCACATATGAATGAGATTATGCAGATTACCTTTGGTTATGAAGCTCATGGATTCAAAAAGTTCTTTCCATTTTCTTCCCAACTCAGTCCTTCCAGCCACCAGGTCCTATTATCTATTTCATAAGTCTTCTCTGAGCACTCTCCTGAGATAATTCTTCTTTCCATCTTTTCTTATTGTACCATATCTTCTCTTAGTTCCTATTGTTCCTTAATTCCTGTTGTACAGCTTTATGTAGGGATCATGTAGTAGCTTTTTACTGTTGTCTATGTCTTCAACAAATATTTAGTGAGGAGTTAGCAGGGGCCATTTATTATGCATAAAAAGTCTTACCTTCTTGGAGTTAAAGTTTTAGTGAAACATATAAAAGAAAAATTACATAATTCATTCTCAAATCCATATATTTTGATCCCCAACTAAACAGAGGACTCTGGAAGACAGTATGTTATACTCAGTAAAGCATGAATTGTGGAGTTAGTTAAATTTAGTTCACGTCTCAATGCTGGTAAAATAAGGTCAGCCAATTAACTTTCTAGTACCCTTGTTTACTTCAGTTAGTAAAATGAAGTCATTACTGCCCACCTTATAGATTTCTTAAGAGTATTAGATAGTATCATGTGTAAAGTTTTCTGTTTTTTACAGTATGTGCTCACTGAATGAATAAATGAATCTTGAGATCTATGTGAAACAATAAAAGCCCTTCCTTCCTCTAGCAGTTTTCCTCAACTGCCAATACCACTCCTCCTCCCCTCCTCCCCTGGCAGTTTCCCACTACTGCCAATTGCTTTCTTATAGTATTATAATTGTTCAAGGTCCACTTATGAATGATCTGTGAATACCTTACTTAACAGATATCAAATTAAAGCTTAGAATGGCAAGTAACAGAGTTATTAAATGTCAGATTTGTTTGTGCATCATTTACTGCCCAGAATACTAACCATAACATTGCAAAAATTGTTTTGGCATGCATACAAGAATCTTCACAAACATACCAGAATAAACTGCATCAAGGCTACAACACTGAATTACTGTGGTTTTGCATTTTCTATGCTTGACTGACTTGTTGGCACCCATTGGAAGCTCAGTACGTGGTTTAATAAATAAATGAATAAAGTTTTGTATCTAAAGAAATGTTCAGTTCAAAGTAGTCTTCTGCTCTAAATAAATGAAGTTATTTTGTATTCATGGGTTTGAAATCTCAACATTGATAGGATGTGATTTCTTCCCAACTTTTTTCATAGATTCAATAAACTCCCAACAATCAAAAAAAAAAAAATAAGCTTCTCTAGTTTTAGGAGAGTCATTTGAGTATTTCAAGTATTTCAATACTGTTAATTTTCAAACTCTCAGTGGACATTTTCTTTATAATTTGTTTTTTGGGTTTTTGTTTTTGTTTTTGTTTTTTCATTTGTGAAATAGGTGAATTTTCACCTTCTAAAAGTGGATGTAATTTCTGAAAATCTTCAAACTCATTCAAGGCCAATGCTGGAACATAAGGAGTGTGAGCACACTGAGTACTACTATTGAGGCATTGCCATAAAGCCATAAAACAAGTCTCACTGTAAGTGGAATTTAGTTAAAGGGTTATAACAAATATCCCTCTGCCACGGTGCACATGTCCTCACATTGCTCTCAATTGCTTGATAGATTTGGTTGATACAAAACACAAGCCACAGAAAGAGTGCAATTTATATCTGACTTTATTTTCTGTTCTTTTGGAGGAAATGCATAATCAGCACCATGCAGAATCACTAACAGAATCTTTGTCAAGATACCACCTTCATCTGACATTGTGAATTATAACACTTTGTATTTGTAGAGTGATTTATTGTTCCAATATACTCTGCAGTTAGTTAAGTTCACCATGCCTGTAAGGCAGAGTAGTTGATATTTTACTTCTTTTTTTTAACCTAAGCATTGCAAGGACTTTCCTCTCACATAATACTTCTGCTACATCACTCTAATCTCAGAAATGAAGTAATTATCTTTGAGGGTTTTTTTTGGGGGGGGCATTTTTTGCAAACTCTACTCACTTTTATCCTATATTTAAAACATTCCAAGTTTTAAATTTTAAATTATGCAAGTTTAGAAAAGTTCCTGTCTCCATGCCAGAAGTCAGTACATATCACAATACCGAAAGCAATAAGAGAAAAGATAGACTAATATTATTATATAGTTCAAAAGTGAAAAATCTATTCCTCACATAAACATCACAAAGTCAAGTGACAAATGACAAACTGATAAAATTGTACATCAGCTTTATAAGACATTGCGAGTTATAATGCTTTGAACTCACATGGTGATTTGTGGTCTTAACACAATGAGAGTACGAATAAACATATAATTAAAGGAACTCTCTAAACCATCACAGTTGTTTCATAATCTCAGAAATACTCATTCTGTGTCTCTTGTGACAGGGCAAAATTTCTTCCATTGAAGAGCAGCCATAATCTGTTACCTCATCTCAAAGCTGCAAGGTAGAAACCACATGGTGTGGGATCTGACACTCTGAATAATGCATTTTTAGAAGCATTCATTTTACTTTGAATCACCAGAAATATCAAGTACCAGGCCAGAAACTCAATAGACAGATGGGCTAAAGATGTAGACAATTCACAGAAAAATAAGAATTGAAACATATAAAAGAATATTCAACCCCACATGAAAATGAGAGAACTACAAATTAAAACGACACTGACATACCATTTCTCAACTATCAGAGTTGCAAAAATATTCAAGTTTGATAGCATACTTTATGGGTGAGGCACTGAATAAACAGACATCCTCACATATTTGCTAGTGCAAAGACAGATGGTACTAAACTCTATGGGAGGAAATTTGGCAGCACTTATCAAAATTGCATATGCATTTACCCTTTGATCTAGCAATCCTACTTGTGGAAAATATTTTAAGTATATATTTATAATTATTCAAAATGATACATATATCCACATATTTATCTCAAAATTATTAGCAATAGTAAAAGATCAGAAATCATCCAAGTTTTCATCAGTAGGGATTACATAAACTTGGCACAGTCACAATATTTTTTGAGAAATTATTATTTCTTAGCTCTATTTTAAAAAACCCAGAAACACAAAAAAATTATGAGCAATAAGTACCAACACATTCTAGAACTGAATTCTCGAAATATTATTTTAAATTACATAAAATAAGTATTTCTTGAAGAAATGGCAGATACCGGTCTACAGCAGAAAATCCATAAAATAAAGTCAGAATGTGTTATTGCATCAGAGAGTAAGAAAGTTACCATTGGCTAATGGAATTATGTCAAAAGAGAAGCAACATTAAGCAACTAAATTCAAGCAACAAAAAGAATAATGATGTCAGGGGTGAATAAACACCAAAGATGTTAAAATATGTGAGTTATTATTATAACTACTGATAGTAGTAATCAAGAAACTAATGATCACTACTGGGGGTGGCCTGGGTCAGTACCAGGGTCCTGTTTCATGACTGATAATTGATAAAAGCATCCAACTGCAATTTTCTTTAATTATATTAGTGTGACTAAGAGACAAAATTTATTCATGTTCCATTCCTTTCCTAGGGTGTGGGGAGAGTCTGGGGGCCCTCGGTGAAATCTCATCAGGACTTTCTCTTGTTTATTTGGAATATGAAGCAGGAAACATCTTTAGCTAAAGACATAAAAATTTAAAAATAGAATCAAGATGATTCCTAAACAAAGGGGATTCTTAAAAGCAATTTTTAGATTTAACCCACTGTTAGTGTCTGAATGCAGTTGTGTTTTTCAAGAAGACCTAAAAACTATGCCAACCTTGCTTAAGAGCTTGAGATTATAAGCTAGTAGTGCTGTTTCACCAAGGAAAAATAACTCCATGGTGGTGTCAGAATTTGGGGGCTCTATTTGGAGATTACTCCACAAATCTCTCATAACTGTAGCCTAGCTGGAAATGATGTACTGTTTTACTGAAATTCTTGTTTCAGTAAAATGATGTAAGGTTCATTAAGGGACATTTTCAATGAGTTTTGGGTGCTTAGGCTTAAAGTTCTTTTGAAGTAGTAGACAGAGACAAGTATCATGTCAACTCAAAGTTAGAGAAGATCAGAACTATAAAAGCACAAAGAGAATTGGGAAAAAAAAGAAGAGGATGGAAAATAACTTCACATATTCTTTTTTTTTTTTAAATGAGAGAAACAATGAAAAATTTGTCAGTCTCCGGATCTCTCTTTATCTCTGCCTCTCTGAGGCTTACTTGTTTACATCCCAAAGGTCATTTGAGAGCTCCCTATGCCCTAAAATCAAATAAATAAACCAAAGCTTTTCCTTAATTTGACTTAGTTTAAATGGACTTTTGTTCCTGGTTACCCAAAGAGTCTTCAGGTAAAGACTGAATTTTACTCTAAGAACAATGAACACAGAGTGAAAAGTTTTACATCGGGGGAGAAATCCAGCAGGACTCTGGGCGATGGAAACAAATGGAAGGTATATTTTGAAGATTTAGTCAAAAACTTACTGATAAGATAGATGTGAAGGATTAAGAAGAAATGAGTGATCAAGGAGGATTTCCAAGTTTCTGATTTTGCTACCTGGATGGATGGTGGTTGTCATTTGGTGAAACATACAAGTTCGGAGGAGATTCAGGTGAAAAAAATTCTATTTTTTGACAAGTTAAATTTGAAGTGCTTATGATTCAGCCAAGCAGAACTGTTAAATAGGCTTTTAAATATATGACTTAGGAACTCAGAGAATTCTGGACTAGGAATATAAATGTAGGTGTTGTTACCAACTAGAGAATTTTTAAAACCATGGGAATGATAGAATGAGAGCATCTTGAAAGAGAGAGGAAGGTTAGAGACCCAGAGGGACTGATCCCCAAGGAACCAAAAGGTCAGAGTGAAAGCTGACTCATTCATGGGGACTGTAAGAAGGAAGATGAAGAAATCTGAGCTAGGACCTTTCATGAGTAAATGGAGATAACCAAGATTTGGGTAGCTGACAGCAATGTCTATTGTGCATCAGGAAAGAATGTTTGGACTGGTTTGAAAGACTCCATCTTCTTGCTGGGAGAGTGTGTGGATATTTTTTTAGAAGGCTCTCAGAAACAGCATTCTTAGGAAACAGCCTTTATTTAAGGCCAGGAGGTAAAGGGACTGTTACAATAATACTGGGGAAGTAAGTCCGCTGATCAATGGAAGGATTTGGACTGTTACAGTGGAATGGGTCAAAGCAAAGAACATGCAAATTTTTATGTTTGAGAAAATCCCAGGTAGCTTCCAAGGAGACTTGGACATTTGGCAGTGAATGAGTTAAATAGTGACATAAGGTTTGCTAGAATTGGTCCAGAAAATGGTAGCGAGGAGAACGGTATAGTGTTTCTAACCTTCTATGCCCCCCTCGTGGTTTTCTTTCTAGTTTTCTATATTATTCCTCAAATAAGGGCTAATAATTTACTATAAAATGCACGCATTACTTTGTAGAACATGAGCACAAAGTTTGGGCCCAGAACAAAATTCTTTGAGTAGTTAACCCCAAAATTCTAAATAAAAGCAGCATATGTGAAAATGCATATAGACTTGAGCAAAGAATGTAAACTCCAAGTCACAATTTCCTCATCTGTAAACTGGGATAATAACGTCGATCTTAACAAGTTCTTGGGGAGACAAAATTAGGCAAAATATATTCATTACACCCATGTATTATGCCCAGTGTTGGGGAACTATAATTTCAAAGGCCTCTTTCAAACCCAGAAAACCTCTCCACAAAGGTAGGAGAGATGAAAAACAATTTAATTGAATACGCATTAAACCAAAATGTGGTGTGTATCACAGGCATTCTGCTGAAAGATTGCAGAGATGAAAAGTAATTTCACCATTTCTCATAGCCAAACAGATTCAACCCATTACATGTTTTCAGGATAAACAATCACTAATCTTCAGGTAAGAGAACTTGACAGTACCATTTGTCACACATAACTCGTCCTAAGTTCACTTGACAGTTGGGGTAACCATCTGTGTTTGCTAATGGGCTTTACATGAAGGAAAACTACATTTCTTATATATTTATTACCAGAGGTAGTTTTGAAGAGAGATACCTGCTGAAGTTAGTATCTTACCCTTTTACAGAAACTAGGCCATAGAAGGACTATTTTGCTGGATGGTTACATTTCAAAGAGATAGCTCCCAGGTATTTGATAAAGATAATTCTGAGTCATAAAGAGGCTTACTTTACATTTTAAAAATTTGAAGTTTCTGGTTTTGATACCTGGACGGATGGTGGTGTCATTTAGTGAGACATAAAGGTTTGGGGGGAGTCAGTTGAAAAAACAAAAATCTATTTTTTGACAAGTTAAATATGACGTGTGTAGGATTCGGCCAAATAGAACTGTTAAATAGGCATTTAAATACATGACTTAGGAACTCAGAGAACTCTGGGCTAGAAACATAAATGTGGGTTTGTTACCAGCTAGAAAATATTTAAAACCATAGGAATGATAGAGTCAAAGTGACAAAGAAAGAAGCAACAGTTACAAGTTTTCTCAAGTAAATATTCCAAAAAAGAAGGGATAGAAGAGAAGTCCACCTTTATTTATTTATTTACTTAGAGTCAGGGTCTCACTCTATTGCTCAGCTGGTGTGCAGTGAGTGACAAAATCACGGCTCACTGCAGTCTCATCTTTCTGGACTCATGTGATCCCTCTACTTCAGGCTCCTGAGTAGCTAGGACTGCAGGTACACGTCATCATGTCTGGTTAATTTTTTGATTTTTTTTGTAGAGATGAGGTCTGGCTAGGTTTCCTTGGTTGGTCTCGAACTCCTGGGCTCAAGCAATTCTTCCGCCCTGGCCTGCCCAAGTGCTGAATGTTCAAGCGCAAATCACTGCATCTGGCTCCATCTCCATTTAGAGGGAGAAATTATCATCTTATTTTAATGAGTATTTGCCCTTAGTACAATCAGTAATCATCACTGTTATCATCATCACCATCATCACCATCAACATCCTCATCAACATCACCATCATGATCGTTACTCCATCATCATCATCCATCACTTTTATGATTATCATCAACACCATCATCACCATTATTCCTGAGATGGAGCAGGGGTAAGACTCAGCCTCCCTCCCATACTTCCACCAGACTTGGCAGAAACACTCTAGCTGGAACCATCCTACAGAGCGTAGCCATGAAAAGAAAATATTAAAATAAGCAATGTTTCACCATAAATCTTGCTTGGGACAATAGACCCCTGCCCATCCCTCTCTTACACATACACAGGGACCAGGGAATGTCCCATTGAACACTTGATTTGTTATAATAAAGTCCCCACCCCAGGCAGGGCTTTTCTGCCATTTTTTGTACAAGCGACATTTGAAGTATCTACACTATGCTTGTGGTTAGAACCCTTTTCTAATCATGTTAACATACTTCTCCTTTGACGTTTCACCCCTTCCTTTATATAATAAAAGGCCTTAGCCAGCCCCCTTCAGCAAGCCAGTTGGAGAACTCTTCCTCCTGAGTCATCTTCTTGCATAATCCCTCAATAAAGCCTTGTCTGTGAATCTGTTTGGCCTCCTATCCATTTATGTGCATGAGAATCTAAGAATCTGTGGTCAGTAACATTATCACCATCATCATTATCACCGCTATCATCACCATCACCACTATCATCATCTGGGACCTAGAAGAGATACTTTCTTTAGAAAGACTATTGCAATAGGGAGATCCTTTGTATCTCAGAAATCTACAAGTGCCTACTCAAGCTGTTTAGGCTTTTAATGTATAGGGAAAGGGAAGAAGACCTTTCCAGAAATTTGCAAGGGGAAGTTGGGCATGCATGGGGGCCTGACTGGTGGTAGCTGACAGGAAATGTGGCTCATCTGTGGTCAGCTGATGCTCAAAGGAAGCAGATCAGGGGACATGGTCTCCATTTTAGTGTTTGCTCTGCTTGGGGAGGAGAGAATTCCGACTAATATCTAGTCAAGAAAAAGCAGAGGGCAAGAAATGCCAATTGTAAACACTTAGTCAATGGTAATTATGATGATAACACCAAAAAGAGAAACTACAAAGTGCAAGTATAATATTTTAATAAATGTATACTTTTTCACACAGCCAGTTCTTTGGACAAATGGACACTTTATATTCTACAGCTATATTTTCTCTTGCTAGTTTGTTCATTCCAACATTTCCGGTTTAGTTATTATAATAGTTTCAATAAATAAACTATGAATTTTCTTCTCAGAACATTATTGCACCAAAGAAAGTAATTTGATGAACTTATGAAATGGTCCATGGAAAACACTGCTGCTCTCTTGCACCCCAATAAGAATCGAGAGGCAGGAAGCTGGGAAGAAATAAGTTTATTTCTGAATTCAGAATTCAGGGATACAAGCCGGTATAGATACCAAGGCCAGCTCAGCTCCTCGAATTTTAAAATCTGTATTTATAAGCATAAGCATTGAAGTTTGCTATTAATTAACATGAAACTACATAACTTACAAAACGTTCTATATGATTCCAATTACAATTGCGTTTTGTCAATAACACTCATTGTTTGCATATTTTTGGCACCCTTTACCAGGAACCTGTAATTCTCGTTTACCAGTAACTCTAAGCAAAAGAATTAGTGGAGCCTGCAGCAAAGTAAAACATTATTCACTGAGATACATCATCAGTCAATGGGTACAACAAAACAAAAGAATGTTCCAGTTGCAATGCGGTCAGCGGATCCACGAATCTGTCTCTTGTTTCAATCGTGTTTGGATGGAACAGACCCAGGGACTCCCTCTCTTCCAGCCTCCCACTGCCCACTGATCTCTTCACTTGCAACCTCTGAGACCACCTTCTCAGCCACCTGCTTCTGGGACCAGCCAAAGCCGTGTTTGCCGTTAGCTCCTTGCCCGCCAGCCATGAGCTCCCAGGTTCGCCAGAATTATTCAGTGCAGGTGCAGGCAGCCGCCAAATGCCTAGTCAATTTGCATCTTGCAGGCCTCGTGTACCTACCGCTCTCTGGGCTTCTATTTCCACCAGGACGATGTGGTACAGGAAGGCGTGGGCCCCTTCTTCTGCGAATTGGCCGAGGAGAAGCAAAAGGACGCCCAGCATATCTTGTCTCTTGAAGATGCAAAACCAGCGCGGCGGCTGTTCCCTCTTCCAGGATACCCAGGAGCCCTCTCAAGATGAGTAGGGGGAAACCCCAGTAGCCATGGAAGCCTTTATGGCCCTAGAGAAGAACCTGAATCAGGCCCTTTTGGATCTTCCTGCCCTGGGATCTGCTCACATAGACTCCCATCTCTGTGACTTCCTGGAGAGCCACTTCCTAGGTGAGGATGTGAAACTCATCAAGAAGATGGACGACCACCTGACCAACTCCACAGGCTGGCCAGGCAGAGGCTGGGCTGGGTATGTCTTTGATAGGCTAAACCGGGCTCGGTGGCTCAGCCTGTAATCCCGCGCCTTTGGGAGGCTAAGGTGAGTGGATTGCCTGAGCCCGCGGGCTCGAGACCCGCCTGGGCAAGCAAGACTTCATCTCTACAATAAAATAAAAAAATTAGCCGGGCGTGGTAGCGCGTGCCTGTAGTTCCAGCTACTCGGAAGGCTGAGGCAGAAGGATCGCCGGAGCCCAGCAGGTCGAGGCTGCGGTGGCCGGGAGCGGCCACTGCACTCCAGTCTGGACGACAGAGTGAGACTCCAACTCAAAAAAAAAAAAAAAAAAGAAAGGCTCACCCTGGCCCGGCGCGGTGGCTCAAGCCTGTAATCCCAGCACTTTGGGAGGCCGAGGCGAGAGGGTTGCCTGAGCCCGCGGATTCCATACCAGCCTGGGCAACTTGGCAAGACCTTGTCTCTACAATAAAATTTTAAAAATTTTTAAGAAAAATTAGCCAGGCGTGGTAGCACAAACCTGTAGTTCCGTATACTTGGAAGGCTAAGGCAGAAGGATGCCTAAGCCCAGCAGGTCGACGCTGGTGTGACCTGAGTGTGCCACTGCACTCCAGCCTGGGCAGCAGAGTGAGACACCAACTCAAAAAAAAAAAGAAAAAAGAAAAAGTAAGGCTCACCCTGAAGCATGACTAGGAGCCCAGCAGCCTCTGGGGGACCCCTATCAAAGTATCAGGGCTTCTGCCTAATCCTCTCTCTCCAGCCACTAGGCAGCTTTTTAACCACCTGGAGCCCTCTCCCAAGTCCTGGACCAAATGGAAATAAAGTTTTTCCACAGGAAAAAAAAAAAATGGATCAGTTACGGTTACAGGATTAATATAAATTATATTGTATTTCTAACTTTAAAAACTGATCACGAAATGAATAACAATCTATTTTACTAACTATGTAAATACAGCCATGGGGTCAGTGACACATTCTGTTCCAGGAAGAATCAGCACAGTCTCATAATTCTAAGGAATGTGGTGCAGATGCAAGGCAGTAACCCTGAGCAACCAAACATTATAACAAGCATGTATTATTAGTAGTGGGTCTCTTCATCATTTCCCCACCGTCAGTTAAAGCTGTGATATCCATCATGGAGTTGTGAGGATCATTGCCTTTTTTTTTGAGTTTGAGCATCTGAATGGTCTTCTCAGTCAGGCAAAGCTGTTCTAGGAAAGCAAGGGGGGGTTAAGAAGAGTGGATGGGGGAGAGATACACTTTTAAGTTTAAACCGTTTCTATACTTAGCCTGATTTAATTACAAAGAACACAAGTTTTTAAGTCTTTTCTAAATGACTATTCTGATATAACCAAAATGGCCTTCTTCCACTTAGAAGTGTTGTTTTTTTTTTAATGGTTTTGGAGCATTGCCCATGCTGGTGGCCCCTGCATTCTGAAGCAAAGTAGTAAGAAGTCTCCAGACAGAACTGAAGCTGTGAGTAGCCAAGGTCCCTGTTGTTTCCAGCCATCACTGACCCACCCTGACTGGCAGCTTCACTTAATCATCATAATAATTGATCAACAAAGTTACTTTACATGATAAGATGCCTCTCAAGTGCCCAGGGTTCTTTACAAATGATGATTTCCACAGCGACATTAATTGACACATTCCCTAAATTTCCAACTGGGTCTGTCCCTCAGGTACAAATACAAACTAGCAGACTAGAAATTGGCTGTGCAAATAAAAGTAGACCTAGTCATACTGGGCCAGATGTATGCTACAGCTTTATTTCAAGAAAGAAATGAGAAGAATATTCTGTGAAAAATATAGTTAAAAGTAAGAGACAAAAAACAAAAGCAAAATAGAGAAAGTAAGAGAAAAATGTGAAATGGTATGGTCTAATGAAATGCCTCTTCAATTCTCAGATCCTTCATCATTAAAAATGGACCCATTGTTTTATATAGTATTTGAAATGTTTGGCTGTGATAGTAATAGCTAAAACTTATGAAAGGTTTTCAATGTTCCAGGCATGGTTTTAAGTGCTTGTGTGTTTTCATTGATTTAACCTTCATAAAACCACTTGCAGGCTCTACAGTCTAGAGAGGAAGGCTTTGCAGAGACTTTCAAACTTATAATTCCACTGGCAGAAATGAACATTTCATTTCTTAACTGAAGTGATTTCAAATTAAAATCAAAATACTCCCAGAGGAAATGACACTGTTAAGTCCTGCTGTTATAGTTCAGTGCAAAGGAATTCGCCATATCCTTCCTGAGAGTCAATTTTAACACACACACACACACACACACACACACACACACACACACGAAGACATTTACTCTGGTGGAAGAAACAGGAGAAAGAAGAAAAAGGAAAGTCACCAGAAGGTGACGCAGTTCACTAAAGCAGTCCATACTCGAGGTAATTTACAATAGCTTTTAAATCTTTTGAGAAGTTTCTTTGAAAAAAAATGAATACTATTTTGCAACTTATTTTGCTTTTGCAAAATTAAATGAGAATATTTAAGATAATTTTGATAAAGCAAAAACTTATCTTCAGAAAAAAAAGCCAAGTTTTTTTGGGGGAAAAAACTCCCACTATTTCAGTAATGTGTATTTCCAACGGAAACTACAGAAAGTACATGCCAGTACTTTATTCTCAGCATCCAGAAATTTCCGATATTGTGTGATTTTGTGTATCCTAATGTTGTAAAATGCCCTAAAAATGAATGGGAATAGAATGATGGAAAAAATCACCTATCAATTACCTTAAAAAATTTTAAGGTATTTATAAAAGGACTGTTGTGGATTGAATTGTTTCCCCCTTCAAATACATATGTTGAAATTCTAACCCCTAGTTCTTCAGAATATGACAGTGTCTGGAGATAGGGTCTTTACAGAGGCAATTAAGTTAAAATAAAGTCTTTAGTGTGGGCCCTAATCAAATATAAGTGTTGTCCTTATAAGAAGAGGAAGATTTGAACATAGACACAGACAGATGGGAAGACTATGTGAATTCACAGAGAGAAGATGATGACGAACTACAAGTCAAAAAGAGAGGGCAGCCGGGCTCGGTGGCTCAGCCTGTAATCCCGCACCTTTGGGAAGCTGAGGTGAGTGGATTGCCTGAGCCCGTGGGTTCAAGACCCGCCTGGGCAAGCAAGACCTCATCTCTACAATAAATCAAAAAATTAGCCGGGCGTGGTAGTGCACGCCTGTAGTTCCAGCTACTTGGAAGGCTGAGGCGGAAGGATCGCCAGAGCCCAGCAGGTGGAGGCTGCGATGGCCGGGAGCGGCCACTGCACTCCAGTCTGGGCGACGGAGTGAGACTCCAACTCAAAAAAAAAAAAAAAAAAAGAGAGGGCAGGCAAAGGTCCATCTTTCATGATCCCTGCCAATACTTTCATCTCAAACTTCCAACCTCCAGAACTGTGAGACAATAAAATTTTGGTTGTTGTTTAAGCCACCTAATCACCCAGTTTGTGGTACTTTATTCTAGCAGCCCTAGCAAATTAATAATGGATAGCAAACTAATAAAGGTTAAGTCACATCTTAGTTCAAAAGGTAGTTTCTTCATACCCATGATTAATGCCTGAAACTTTGATGAGGACAGCTTTTACATGAAAGACTAAAAATGATACTAAATGTAGGGATAACAAGGCATGGGAAAATTATTTAATTATAAAAAGTAGATATTGATGTGGAGAAAAAACATTTAGTGACAAGACCATGTGTTATGAACTTTTTCTGTGCATGAAGCTGTATTTTTTCCTGGAAACTTCAGAGACTTTTCCTATCTTTATATTTGAAAACAAAGAGAATACTTACTGCCTGCATCAGAAGGACTCCCTTACCTGTCATTTCTAAACAGAAAGTTCAATACATTATTTGTAACTAAAATTAGATGGTACAAATATGTATTTGCCTTTAAATGTATTATTTACTTAAGAAGCTTTAAGTTGAGGTCTGAGTGAATCCTCTCAAATATATAATAGAAGAGACTAGAGTTTTATACCTTTTTCCAGAAACAGAATATGTATTAGGAAAAAAAGCATTTGTTTGATGATATGTGGGACACAAGCAGATGTATTTATATTCTGCCCTTTGAAAACAGTCCTTGTGTATACATATTTTTATGCCTTACAGCTCAAGGGCTGGTGATTATCCCATTTAAAAGAACTGCTAACCATTTCAGGAAATTGTTGAATCTAATATCTGAAAATGATTTCAGAGTGTGAAAAACATTTTATGCACTTTGCAAATCAAATGCATTCAACTGGAAGGGACTAACTTACACTGCTGGCTCTATTTTGCATGTTTTTAATACTTAAGAGCTAGATGGTTTAATCTTTGGCTTCTTTGATAAGATGCAGGTGCAATTACATTGATACACCTCAGTAAGTATCCTTCCTTAACTTAATGTGAGTTTTCAAATTTACCTCAGGACAGGACACTTTCTGCTAATGGTAAGTTGGTAAGAAAATTAATGGGTCTTTTTCTTTTTCCTAAAAGTTTGTGTGTGTGTGTGCTTCCAATCATACCTAGAGTTACTGAACATAAAAGTTTACTTGGAATTGATCCAAAAAAGAACAAGGAAACAGTAAAATTGAAAGCAAAAAATTTTAACAAATGTGGGCTTGAAGCCAGTTTTAGAGTAAGACCCTTATTAGCTCATTTTGCTGACAAGGAAAATTCTGAACAAGGGAAAAACAGGCAACCTCGCATTGGGGTCACTGCTTCTGTCAACAAGCACCCTACGGACTTGGCAAAGGGCCTCATCGCATTCCCATGAGTTATGATCTTGGGTCAATAGCATATTCTCCTATAAAATACATTATTTAAAAATAAGAAATTCTATCCTACAAAAGACTGTCTCAAAGGAATGAAAAGACAAGTCACAGACTAAGAGTAAATATTTGCACAAAAATATCAGATAAAGGACTTGTATACAAAATATAAAACAAACTCTTAAATCTCAACAGTAATAAATTGAGCAATCAAATTTAAAAATGCACAAAATGTTCTGAAAGGACATATCACCAAAGAAGATATACAGATGGCAGATAAGCATATCGAAAGATGTTCAACACTATATATTGGAAATTGCCAGTTAAAACAATTGGTCGGGTGTGGTGGATCATGCCTGTAATCTCAGCACATTTGTAGGCTGAAGTGGGAGTACTGCTTGAGCCCAGGAACTTGAGGCTAACTTAGGTAACATGGTGAGAACTAATCTTTACGGAAAAAAAAAATTAGCCAGGCTTGGCGGCACATGCCTGTAGTTCCAGCTACTCGGGAGACTGAGCCCAAGATTTTGAGGCTGTGATGAGCTACAATCATGACACTGCACTCCAACCCGAGCAGCAGACAGAGATCTCAAGTCAAAATGACAACAATAACAGCAAAGAAATACTACTATATATCTTTTAGAGTGGCTAAAATCTAAAACACTGGCAAAAAAAAAAAAAACAATGCTGTTGAAGATGAAGAACAGTAGAAACTCTCATTTATTACTGGTGGGAATACACAAAGGCACAGACACTTTGGAAGATAATTTAGCAGTTTATCATAAAATTAAGCCTACTCTTAATCATGCAGTCCAGCAAATTAGCCTCCTTGAAATTTGCCCAAATTAATTGAAAATTTATGAAAACCTGTACTGAAATTTTATAACAGCTTTATTCATAATTGCCAAAATTTGGAAGCAACCAGATGTCTTACAAAAAGTAGATGGATAAATAAACTGTAGTGTTTCCATAAAATAAAATACTATTATTCAGGACTTTAAAAAATGAGTTATCAAGCCAAGCAAAAGATATAAATGAAATGTAAGGTCCCATTGTTACGTGAAATAGGCCAATTTGAAAAGGCAGCTTGTAAGATTCCAACTATGTGACATTATGGAAAAGGCAAAACTGTGGAGACAGTAAAAAAAAAGAAATGACTTCTGCTGCCAGGGGTTTGGCGAGAGGAAGTAAAGGATGAATTACTGGGGGAGCTCAGGCAGTGGAACTCTTCTGTATGACATTGTTATGGTGAAAACAGGTCATTATACATTTGTCAAAACTCATAGGATTTACAACACAAAGAGTGATCTCTAAAGTAAACTGGACACCAGCGAATAATACTGTATCGACCAGGCATGGTGGCTCAAGCCTATAATCCCAGCACTTTGAGAGGCCGAGGTGAGGGGATTACCTGGACCTATGGGTTCGAGAACAGCCTGGGCAACTTGGCGAGACCTTATCTCTACAATAAATCAAAAAAAAAAAATTGGCCAGGCATGGTAACGCTCGCCTGTAGTTCTGGCTACTTGTAAGACTGAGGTGGAAGGATCGCCAGAGGCCAGCAGGTTGACACTGGGGTGACCGTGAGCATACTACTACACTCCAGCCTGGGCGACGGAGGGAGACACCGACTCTAATAATAATAATAATAATTATAATATGTCAATATTTGCTTATCAATTATAACAAATAGGCCACATGAATGCAATATACAAATAACAGGGAAACTTGAGGAGGGACTAAAGAGTGCATGAGAACTCTCTACCTTCTGTGTAATTTTCCTATAAAGCTTAAAATGCTCAAAAAAATAAAATATATTAATTTTTTAAGCTATCCAACATCATAGGACATTGAAAAGAATTGTGTGTTTGCATTTTTGTTTGTTTGTTTGTGACAGGGTCTTGCTCTGTCTCCCAGGCTGGAGTGCAGTGGTGTGATTCTAGCTCACTGTAGTCTTGAAGCCCTGGACTCAAGCGATCCTCTCACCTCAGACTCCTGAGTAGCTGTGACTACAGGCACATGCGATTGTGTCCTGCTAATTTTTATTTTTTGAAGAGATGAGTTTTCTCTATGTTGCCCAGACTGGACTTAAATTCTTGGCCTCAGGTAATCCTCCCTCCTAGTCCTCCCAAAGTGCTGAACTTGCAGACATGAGCCACTATGTCTGGCCTGAAAGAATTACATTTTAAGATTGGAACTGAAAGCAAAGATTATGCCCTTTGTGGGAAACCAAATTATTTCAAGGGTGTTTTGTGCCTAAATTCCTTCCCACTTTTATTTAGTAGACATCATCCTTAATGGCATTCAGAAATAAAAGGAATATATCTTGTTTTCCAATATTTCAGCTTCTTTCTTTCCATATTGTTAGGAAACAATGGGAAAAATCTTATAATAAAACATATACATGAAATTACTGTGTCGTTATTTACAGTGAATGTTTCATGAACAATGAGGGGAAAAGAAAATAATTTAACTCCTGTGTAATATTCACCTATTGGCTTGGGCATTTATGAAGTTTCAAACACGAAGGATGAAACCTCTGGCCCATGTCTTTGCAGACTTATCATTATGAATTATTTTCGTCTCTCTTCTTTCCCTTTTCTGTGACATATTTCTGTTTTTACATATTTTCCTTTGCGAACATTCCATTCAGTTAAACTCAGCAAGCATTACTTAAGCACCTGCTATAAACAAAGCTCCATGCTGGGTATTATAAGTGATAAAAAAAAAAAAAGCCAACAAAAATATATCTTTATCCTAAAGTAGAATAGTTTCTCAAGAAGACAAATATGCACATATATATGATCTAAAATGTAAATAATAATAGTAAGTTCTACCACTTATCATTTAGAGGTAAAACAAAATGACGTGAAAACGAGCACTCCTGTGGATTATCCAACAAAAGATTGAAAAGGAATCACTGAGTGGTATCTTTTTAGTTTCATAAAGTCCCATTTGTCGATTTCTGGTTTCATTGAATTTGCTTTTATGGTGTTACTCATAAATTATTTGCTTAAGCCAATGTTCGGAAGAGCTTTTTGAAGATTTTCTTCTAGAATTTTTGTAGTTTCAGGTCTTATATTTAACACTTTAATTCATCTTGAGTTAATTTTTGTATTTGGTGGAAGATATGGGTCCTGTTTCATTCTTCTGCATATAACTAGCCAATTTTTCCAACACCAATGATTGTACGAATGTCATTTCCTAGTTTAAGGATTAGGGATATGAAAGAATTACATATAGACTGAGGGAAGGGTACCTGCATAATCAACGTTTGTATACCTAACCCTGAATTGCACCCCACATCTTTATAATAAAAAGAAAGAAAATAATAATAATAACAATACTATTTTTAAAAATACTGAGGGAATTTACTCTTTATCATCTAGAAGAGTAAATAACATTGGAAATAACTTTACTTGAAACTTTGGTATAACTTTACCTTAAAGTCAGCTGAGTCAATTTTCATAATTTCAGATTAAAAAATTGAAATAGTTTTAAAATATCTTGTATGACTTTTGCCTTTTTAAATTAGATATATTTTTATTATATGAGGGAGGACCCCCAAAACCTGGAATTTATTTATAAAAAATTGATTATTTATTCTTACATGTTTAAACTTCAGTTACCTTCAAAGTACTCTCCATTTGATGCAATACACCTACTGAGACACTTTTCCACTGCTCAACACAGTTTTTAGACTCACCAATTTTTATGCTTTTTAGTGCTTCTGTTGTTTTTTGTTTCACCTCTTCCACATCAGCAAAACATTTCCCTTTGAGAACTTTTTTCATTCAGGAAAACAAAAAAAAAAGTTGCTCAAGGTGAGATTGGAGGGAGGGTGAGTCATGGGGGTCAGGTTATTTTTGGTAAAACTGCAGAAACTCAATGCAGTGTGGGTAGGTTCATCCATAAATCACCCATTATGAAATGGACAAACACATTAAAAGAATGTAAAAAAAATCAATAACTGAAGCCAAAAGCAGCGCTTGCAACTATCGAGGAAAGCCTTTCTAAGGGTGCCCATCCTCCAAAAAATTATTGTGTTCTCTTGGGTACCCCCTGGTATTTTGATACTTTATATTTTCTTAGAAATTGCCTATGTCATCTAAACATACAAAATTCTAAATATATGTATAATATTTGAATAGTCATTCTTTAATCACTTTTTCAAATAACCACATCTTTATTATTTTTTCTCTTTTCAAGCATTGGACTTCTTCCCCATTACCTCTTCACCCCCAATTATTTTTACCAAGATTTTTTTTCTCAAAGAACTGGCTTTTTGTTTAATTAGGTACCCTTGATATTTGCATTTTTATAATTATCTACTTTCTATTTTTTTCATTTCTGTTTTACTTTATAGCAACATTTTACTTACTTTGAATTTATTTTTTGTTTATTTTTGTTTTGTAAGTTGACTACTTATTTACTTTTACCATTTTTTCTTTTAAAAAATGACTTAAAGCTGTACAATTTCTTCTGAATATCAGTGTGATTATTTTCTAGAGTTCTTGTGGTTTTATCACAATTATCTGTAAACAGATTGCAGTTTTGAATTTGATAAGTTTGATGAAACAATATTTTTAGAAATAATGTTTAAATATAGTACATAGGCTTTATTTTTATTTCAAATTAGTCAGAGAAGAGTGATTGCGTGATTGTTTCTCCAAAGACTTAGCAAGGTCATTTTTATAGCTTAATATAGGATCGATTTCTATAACTGTCAGTGTTTGAAAATAATATAAAAGCCTCTCTTGGATTTTGTTTTTTATGAATGCTCAAGTTTCATACAAAAAGTGCATGACTCAAACCCACAGTATTCTTACTGATTTTTTCTTTACTTGGTCTATCCATTGCCTAGAAAATGTTCAAAATTTCTCACTCTGATCACTTTGTTTTCATATTCTTGTGTTTTTATCTATTTATTTCAGTTGTTTCAAACTTGTAATATGCATGAACACTCATGACTATTATACTTCCTAGTTGGATTTTATATTCTATCAATATGAAATATCTCTCTGAATTCGCTTTAGGTATTTTTAATATTAAGTTCTATGTTGTAAAAAAATATTGCCAAATCGCTAGTTTAAAGTATTTGTCAGGAATTCTTTTTCTTTCTTCTCGCTCTGTTTTTCATTTCTGCCCTCAAGCTTTCTCATTTTATCTTTCTTTTTCATAAGGTAATAAAACCTGCGGGGTGGTGGGGGAATTCTAATTGTATTAAAGAGAAAAAGAAAGATGAATTAGTTTCCTCTTTTTAATTAATCAAATTGTCTTTGCTATCTTAAATATATTGAAACATATTCTTATCAAAAATCTAAATCATGAATCTATGTTTATAATATTTTATTCAAGCATTATAATTTTAGAAGAGTTATGGCTATGAGTCAAAGCCTTCTTCTAAAATAAAGGCCATTTTATAGAAAATTATCTAAATTGTCTTGTACTTTTTCTATCTCGATGAATTTTCAAAATCCAGATTTGCCAATTCTCACATCTCTACTCTCTAGAAAGCAAGAACTATTTTTAACACAGCAGATTTGAAAGTAAGCAAAGGAGAAAGTTGATCATGCTAAAAATTCAAACCTTATTTTTAAAAATAAGGAAAAGGGAACGAAAATGTCAGAAAACAAGGGAAGTGAGGGCAAACTCATAAAGTGCATGTGATCGGGCATAGACTTCCTCTAGAGATGGTTTGCTGCCCCCTCTTGGTCTTTTCAGTATATATGGGATGCAAAAGATTTTTAAAAAACCAAAACAAAACAGACATTAATGAAGCATTATTAAAGGTTTTGAGTCTAAAATATTTGAAAGAACAATTTATGTGCTGTATGAAAAAATCTTTGCAGAGCAGTCCATGAGACTGTAAGGCCGCCGCACACTCTGGTTCTTTTTTTATTTTTTTTTTGAGTTGGAGTCTCACTCCGTCGCCCAGACTGGAGTGCAGTGGCCGCTCCCGGCCACCGCAGCCTCAACCTGCTGGGCTCCGGCGATCCTTCCGCCTCAGCCTTCCGAGTAGCCGGAATTACAGGCGCGCGCTACCACGCCCGGCTAATTTTTTGATTTATGGTAGAGATGAGGGCTCACCAAGTTGCCCAGGCGGGTCTCGAACCCGCGGGCTCAGGCAATCCACTCACCTCAGCCTCCCAAGGCGCGGGATTACAGGCTGAGCCATTGAGCCCGGCTACACTCTGGTTCTTTACAGATGTAGGTGACGTTAAGGATTCTGCCTTGTGAATGGTCACATTGTGTTATCTGATTGTACCCCCACTGAAGGGGTTTCTTAGACATGGCAACCATCTGTCTAGTCTGAACAAACTAGACTGCATGATATAAACCCCACACAAAACTACAATGAAGGCACTTCATGTTGAAAGATGATTAAACCACTTTGTAGGATATACTAAGAACAGTAAAGAAAGAAGAGAAGCAGCAAGTAAAAATTGAAGTCAGTAAAGCCAAAAGCAAGAATTGTTACAAAAAAAGATAGAAACACCAGAGACAAAACTGAATATTAAAAAACAGGCTTACTATAAATAGCAAGAGATACCCTGTTCAGGATCATTGGGCCACTAAGGTTATTATTACATCTGAAAGAAATTTCAGCTCAACATAAGGTCTGTTTGTGAGGTTGCAAATCCTGAAATAATTCTCTATACTTATCTTCACAATTTGTCCTTACAGTAAACCCATGTTACCTGAGATGAAATAAATATATTTTTTCTTCCATGTGAGCTAAAAGACCCTTTTGCAATTTTCTTTATTATTTTATCTAATATAATTTAAATATACAAAGGTAATAGTGACTTGTATATGTGGTAAGACCCTAAATATGATAATGAGAAAAGACCTGTCCTGTTTTCAATTCTTAGGAGGTACAGTTCTGCAACTTAGACAAATTGTTATAGACATCCTATGCACGTGGTAATATGGTTCAATGGAGAGTGAGTTGGTCTGGGAATTACATCTTAGGAAAGTAATTTAACTTCTCTAAGACTCACATTAATTAACTCTTTCTACTGCCCTGACTGCTTTAGAGGACTGAAGAATAGAACAGAAACTACCTGATAAACTGCACAGTACCATACAAAGATAAGGTGTCATAACAGTGATGGTGCACAACCTACGTAATATAAAACCTGAGACTATAATAAAACACATATTTACTGAGTACTTGGTTCATTAACTATAACATTTTATTTATATTCTTACCTAAACTCACAATATTTGGCAGAAATTGGCTGGCTGGTGATCAAGCAAGATTGTTTCTCCTTCTGTTCACGGAGCTCTATTTTTCAGTCTCCTTTGCAGGTAGGTGTGGCCATGCAAATAGGATCTGGTAAATGATAATAAAGCACCAAGCAGCCTAGCCAGATCGGGCCCATAAGTCTTCCCATTGAAAATGCTTCTAGCTTTTTGGTTTGATTTAGGCAACTCTTTGGAAGCCATATGTTGTGGCTAGAAGGAACCTGGGTTCTTGAATCCCCACTTAAAGGAGAACTCCTGTAAACTAGAAACATTCATGTCTTATTTTAGATAAGAAAAAATAAATGAATTTATATCATTTTGAGCCCATCATACATGTTGGAGTTTGCATCTTACAAGCAACTAGTATTTAATTAATACACAATTCCTAATTATTTTTCTGAAACCAATTTATGGAAGGCTTCCAATAATTACCTGATTGACTAATTCAAATCCTTCCTATGGTGAGGTGTTGTTTAATGGGTATACAGGTTCAGGTGTGTAAGATGAAGTTCTAGACATTTATTGGGCAACAGTTTGCCCATAGTTAGCAGTACTGTATTGCGCATGTAAAAATTTGTCAAGAGGGTGGATCTCATGGTAAGTGTTCTTACCACAATAAATACAAACAAACAAACAAAAACCTTACCTTCCTCTAAATCCTTCATAAGACTTCACCTTGTTAAAGGTTGTGGAACATTTTGTGTCACAGACCAATATCCCTCCTTTCTACAGGAAACCTCACCCTCCTTTCTTTCCCACTATACTTACCTCTTCAGATTGGTCTTTTGCATCCTTATTTCTTCTCTTTTGGTCATGATTGCTAGTTCCTTTTTCTCAAAGATTAGTGATGATTTGAGTCCTGTCCTTAACTCTCTTATTTGTTCACTCTGTAGTCTCTCCCTGGGTTTTATTTATATTTATAACTTCACTAAGTAATTTTATATTGAGAAACTTCAAACTTTTATCTTCAGTCCAGATTTCCCTATGAAAACCAAAGCCTAGATTTATAATGCTTTGGAGACATGTAGTAGACAGATTAATGCTCTTCTCTAAATTCATCTATATGCTAATGTCACAAACCTGTGAATAGGTTACCTCCCTTACATTGGTGAGACTTTGCAGGTGTCACTAAATTAGTAATCTTGAGATGAAGAGATTAGCCTGGATTATCTGACTGTGTCGAATGTAATCACAAGAGTTCTTATGAGAGAAAGGCAAAGAAGGCAGAATCAAAGAAAGAAATATGGTTGTGGAAGCAGAGTCAGAGACAGACAGAGAGAGAGAGAGAGAGAGAGAGAGAGAGAGATTTATTAGATAGACATTGCTGATTTTGAAGATGAAGGAAATGTCCATGGTTGAAGGAATGCTGATGGCATCAGGAAATCAGACTAGGTAAGAGAATGGATTCTCTCCTAAAGCGTCAAGAAGGAATGTAGGCTTTAGGACCCATTTTTAATTTCTGACCCCCAGAAATATAACATAGTAAATTTGTGTTGTTTTAAGCTACTACATTTGTGGTAATTTATTACAACAGCAATGAGAAACCAATACCCATATATTTCTAGATGTCTTACAGAGCATCAGATTTACTATTTTTTTTCTCCTGTCCCATTGACATGCTCATACATTTTACCTATATTCCCCTATTTTCACAATATTCTTCAGTATTCTCTATAATCTTCTCTATTCATTATATGGTCACTCTCTATAATGACAGTATTATAATCCATAACCAATACACATTAATGTCCAAACCCAAACAGGATTTTTTTCCAAATACTTTGCAAATTCATATTCTTTTCTCTCTTCTAACTGTTATTTCCATAGTTCTCTCTCATGTCTTACTTGAATTAGTAGAGCAACTGAATTATTCTGCAAATGTTTCTAAATAAGTTTCATCTTATAAAATTATCTTTATGAAACATGGCCTTATTCCTTTATAAAAGACTGATATTGTTCTCTACAACCTACAAGTTATCACTTAGGGAGTAGAAGAACAATGAAGGATGATGGAACAGAAAGGCCCATCTATAAACATAATTGGGGTTCTAGAGAATAAATTTTAAAATGGAACAGAAAAATTCTCTTTAGATATCTAGTAAGAAAAATAAACTTTCTGAAGGAAAGTTTTCAGACTGAAATAGGAAAAAATAATTAAGATGACTAATTTAAGGTATATATTTACTCATATGGAGATGAAGGAAGAAAAATATTATTCTTACAAGAAGGAAAAAAAATCAGAATTTTTTAGAGTTTTCCACTGAACTTCCAATGCTAGCAAAATTTAAGAAAAATGAAATTGCAAAAATATAATTTTACTTTTAGTCATTCTTTATTCTAAAAGTATTAAGAAAATATTTATTTTCAAGACTTTAACTCCCTAACATATAGTTATAAATATAAAATATAACTAATGACTTAAAAATAACTCAGTAAGGTTTTTATTAAAAATAAATAAAATTTATCAAAATAAATAGCTAAAAATTAAAATTAACTATAACAATAACATAACTATATCATATAATTCCCTAAAATATCACTCAGGCAACACAGGACCCATGAGCTCTTCTGGAAAATATAATCTATTTGAAGATAAAATCCAGTCAACCCTGAGTAGATGTAAGACAAAGAATGCAGGAATGAAATCTGTGATAAAGGGTTTTGGGATAGGCGTTAAATATATCTACATGTAAAACCACAATCAAAAAACTCTGTGAACCATGGTTCCTAAACAGAATATAAAAAACAAAAACATAATTAAGAATAAAAACATAACAAAATCAATTGTGTAGGCGAATGGATGTGGGAGGAAGTACAAGTACATTGGTTTCCTCATTTTTCATAATAAGGAGTCAGTAGACATGTCTAATTTTAATAGTCATTAACTTACTCTAATCTCTTCCAATGTCATTCATAATCTTTCTTCTTGAGAGGAATTTCTCAGGCAATAGTATTTCTTATCTTGAAATAATTTGTCTTAATTTTATCTATTTATACAAATCCATATGAAGATTCAAGAGAAGTATTTCATACTCATTGTTCAAAATTATATATGTAGAAATTAATAGCTATCCTAAGAAATAAAATAACTATTTATTCTAAAGAAAAGCATGAACAACAAAGCAATAACTTTGGGGTTTCTAGGAGCTTATTTAATTTTTATAGTGTCTGTTTTCATCAAAAGTCATCTTTGCTGAATCATATCATCACATTTAGGAAAGAATACAATCTGTGGCATTAAGCTCTATAGCATGGTATGTGGAACTATTATTGACATCTGAATCGGATATGATGGTTATGATAAGCATAAATCATTGTCTTTGCAGTGACATTGCACTGCACAATGCCAAGTGACATTGTAACACCAACGGCTGACTACTAGAACATGAAGCTGAATGATATATTATTTTTTACCTGTTCTGCTGGAGACTAGGACTTTAATAAATAACTCTATAATTACAGCAATATAGTTTTATTGAGCCCAAGCATCTGCAGGGATTTTTTGGTTTTTATTAGGAAAAGGACTCTATGCTTTGCACTGACTCTGAACGATCACATTCCTGTCTGTGTGCCAGGGAAAAACGATACAAGTGTTAGAACCTTACTAGGCAATTTGACATGAAGTTAATGAAAAATGCAAATGGTCTCCAGACATATCAGCACCTATATTTCTCATTTCTCTTTCTTGCTTAAAACAAACCAAAAACAGCAACAAAAAACCTGGCCATTAATGGTGGCTCACACCTGTAATCCCAGATCTTTAGGAGGCCAAACCAGGAGGATCACTTGAGCCCAGGAGTCAGCCTGGGCTGGTCATTAACTGACTCAATAGTGAGATCTCAGCTCTACCAAAAAAAAAAAAAAAAAAAATTAAAAAATTAGCCCAGCACGGTGCCTATAGTCCCAGCTGCTCAGAAGGCTGAGATGGGAGGATCACTTGAATCCAGGATATTGAAGCTGCAGTGAACCAGGAGTGTGCCGCTGCACTTCAGCATGGTGACAGAGTGAAACTTTGTCTCAAAAAAATGAATGAATAAATAAATAAACAAATAAGTTTAGGTCTTATTAATGTTCTACAATTTACTTATTTATCTTCTGTCTCACCTCCTGCATATACATTCAATGGTGGGAGAATATTGCTTTTGTTCACTGCTATGCTACTAGGAATGAGAAATGTGACTGCCACATACTCAGAGTTTATTAAACATTTGTTGAATAAACATATTGAATGCACGAATGCCCGAGCTATAACCATACATATCTGCCATAAAGGTGTATCTTAGAAAGAAGCTACTGTTTCCAGAAGGAGCGATCACTTTAGTTTAGCCAAGTTATATAAAGAAAATCCTCAATATTCACATGGAAGCACTTGCTAAAAATTAAAGGTGTGGGCATTCATTAATTCTTGAGATTGAAATAACTACAAAGAACTTTGTTCTAGGCCAAGATATGTGCTATATAGCTGACCAAAAGAATACACTTTCCATTGGAAGTAACTTTAAAACTTTTAATAGGTATCATGTTGATTTGATAGTATCAGAGTAAGAACTTTGTCATTCTCAGTACTTTATCTCCACATATAAAAAGCATTGATAGATTCATCTTAAATTCTTCACTAGAAATCACATTAAAAATATTTTCCTATTATATTTGTCCTTAACCATATTAAATATTTATGTTCTAAGTTCAGACAGACTTATGCTCAAATTCCAGTACCTTGCAGCCATAAAAAAGAACAAAATCATGTCCTTGGCAGCAACATAGATGTAGCTGAAGGTCATCATTCTAAGTGAACTGTTACAGAAACAAAAAACTGAATACTGCATGTTCTCACTCATAAGCGGGCCTTGCAAACACAAAGGTGGAAACAATCAAATCTGGGCACTGCTAAATGATGGAGGGTGGGAAAGGGAATAAGGAGCACACAAGCATCCCTTAAGTACCATGCCCACTACCAGGGGAGAGAGGCTCGCTGAAACCCAAACCTCGCCTGCACAGAATTTACTTAGGCAGGAAATCCCCACATGTATACAACTCTAAAATAAAAAATAAAAACAAAATAAAACAACTCCAATGCCAGTATCCTGATTTACTGAATATGTAGAATGAAAAATTACCTAGTCTCACTAAAACTCATTTCTAAAACTGTTAAAGAGTTTGTGTATAGACTTCAAGTGCTCATCCATGCTAGTTCTTCTTTTATTTTGATATGTAGTCAGATTATTTTTTGTATTTACCCCTACAATAGAGTAGGATCATACAACTGGCGATCATATTATCAATTGGCTATGAACATTAATTGCTTTGGTAACCAAAGAGACTGTTTGCTAAGCACAAGATGGCAGACTGTCCAAAAGTCTAGGTCACTCAGTAATTATGTATATCAGAGACCTCTATACTCTGACCCAAGCTGGAAGTATACTGTAAGCAAGAGATAAAACTCTGCATTAACCCAATGGAAGTTGTTATTTGTTATTGAGACATAGTAAAAATCTTGACTAACACATGTTTAAATAATAACCTTGAGTAAATATTTAATGCATTTAAAGAAATTAGCTCAGTGCCTGCATAGCACTTTAAAAAGTTTGTTGTTTATTATTATTATTATTGCCATTATTGTTATTATGTCCTTTGTATTGACTTAAACCTTTTAAGATGGGCTCAAGAAAATATAGAAAGAGAAGAAATGAAATTAAATGAGGAGAAGAAAATTAGGAGAGAATGGAAATTAAACTGATTATGCCATTCATAATAATAAACGCGACATACGGTAGTTAACCTCTACCTCCAAGGTATTAGCTTAAATTAGCCTTCCATTAAGAGTGAATGGCAAGAAAGAAGAGGCTTAGATAAGTAAACAATATATGAAAATGTCATAATTCAAAGAAAAACTCAACTCACCGGCTTCAGTTAATAATGTTACATAAAACTAAACAAAACAAAATGCTGCATTTCCTACCGCCAACACACAGGATACAGATTAGAAATAAAAATAGTTTGTGCAATTTTTTAGAAGCAGACAGCTTATTCTGAAATTTATGTAGAAAGACATAAACTCTAGAATATCGAAGCAAATCTTTAAATGAGAGAATGAAGTGGAAGGAACCACTGTACACAATACTAAGGCTTATAATATAGCTACAATTATCGAGACACTGTAGTATTGAGTAAAGGATAGATCCAAAGATTAATAAAATAGAAACAGAATAGAGAAATTGAGAAATAGTTCTACACTAATATGCCCAAATGAAGGCTCGCCTGAGCCCAGGAGGCTGAGGCAGCCATGAACCATGATTATGCCACTGCACTTCAGCCTGGGTGACAGAGTGTCCCAATTAAAAAAAAAAAAATCAATTTCATCAGTCATCAAAGAAATGAAAATTAAAACCACAAAGAGATGTCCTACATGCCTTTCAAATGACTAAGCAAAAAACTAGCCACAACACCAAATACTAATGAGGCTACAGAGAAACTAGATCATTCATAAACTACCGTTATGGATGTAAAATGACACAGCCACTTTGGAAAACATTTGACAGCTTCTTATGGCACTAAGCATGCAATTACCATGTGACCCCCAAATTATGCTTTTTAGCATATATCCCAGAGAAAAGAAATTATGCAAAAACCTTATGTTCATCGTAGCTTTATTTGTAATTAGCCCCAAACTGGAAAGAACCCACATGTCTTTTGACTGATAAACAGTTACACTGTGGTACATCCATACCACAGAACATTACTCAACAATAAAAAGGAACAAACTATTGATTCACATAACAACACGTATGAATCTCTTAACAATTGTGCTGAGTGAGAAAAGCTGACCCTAAAATGTGATACACTATATCATTCCTCATATAACATTATCTTAATGACAACAATTAGGAAAAGAAGAACAGAGCAGTGATTGCCAAGGATTAAGAATGGGGTGAAGATGTGAGAGTTATGAATGTGGTAACAAATAGCGACATGAGGGACACTTTTGGTTTCAGAACTGTAGCTTCACTGTGGTGATTTATGCACAAATCTACACAAGTAATGAAATTGCATGGAACTTAATATACACACACAAAGTCAGATGAGAACAAGTAAAATAGGATCTCTGAGAAAGATTAACAGATTGTATCAATGTAACATCTTGGTTGTAATCTTTTACTACAGTTTTGCAAGATGTTCTCTTTGGGAGGAATTGAGTAAAGGTATACAGAGCTATTCTTTCTTATAACTGCATGCAAGTCTACAATTATCTCAAAATAAAAAGTTTAATATGAAAATAAGTTGCTCGAAGACATAACAATAATATTTCTATTTCTAATATAAAAAGTTAGGGAAAAAACAATATTTTCTAGTGAATTTAGAATATTATGTTTGAATAGTCACTGAAATGTGAAGATAAAATAATGGAATTCTTAACTATAAAAAATTATCATCCATTCACCTATTCTGAAAAAAAATCCAGTAACTTGAAGATTTATTTTAGCAAAATAGAAAAGGGCGCCAAGAGCAAAAAACATGAGATAGGAAATAAGATTTTAAAAATTATCAGCTGGGCACAGTGGCTCAGCCTGTAATCCCAGCACTTTGGGGGACCAAGGAGAGAGGATTGTCTGAGTCCAGAGGTTTAAGACTAGCCTGGGCAACTTGGTGAAACTTTGTCTCTACAGTAAATCAAAAAATAAGTTGGTGTAGTAGCAGGCATCTTTAGTTAAAGCTACTTGGAAAGCTGAGGTGGAAGGATTGCCTAAGCCCAGCAGGTAGAGGCTGCAGTGGCCGTGAGCATACCACTGCCCTCTTCTTGCCTGGCGACAGAGTGAGACTCAAACTCAAACTCAAAAAAAAAAAAAAATCACAATAGTAACTACAACTGGAATTATTGCAACAGTTAGTAAAGCATTCTTTTTACAAAACATCAACTTAAAATCCCAGATAATTATTGATTTGATACTTAAATACAGTACATTTAAATAAGCTTTTTAAACATCTGCTAAAATCATTGAAATAGCATAGACAGTATCCAGATCACTAGCGTAATTAAAGAGATCAGAGGAAATGCTAACAATCAAACAAAAAACTTAAATGAAAAAAATTAAAAGAAAGTGTTGCAAACAGAAAATATCAAATAAGTATCAATAATAAGACCAATTATTATTACTAATTTAATAAATATAAACATATCAAATTATCACATCAAATAACACTAACACTCAAACAAACAGGGTTAAAGCACTCAGTAGCATTCCCTCACATATGTTGCAAATCAGAAGAACATAACAAGGTTGAAAATAATGGAGTTGGAACACAAAATAGAAACAAGTAGATAGAAAAATAAACAATTTGCCAAAGAACAAATAGAATGGCTAATTAGCAAAATAAGTAGCATGTTTTAACTGCACTTGAAAAAAATCAATGAGATTTACTTTTCTCCCATTAGATAAACAATTTTAAAAAATAATATGAGGATACAAGTGTGGAGAAATTTATTAGCTCCCTAACAAATTGTTATAGAATCGAAAGTGGATTGGATTTTTTTAAAGGTTACCTCTACATGGTACGTATATGGAATATTACACAGTCATAAAGAAGGACAAAATTAGGAACTTCGCAGCAGCTTGGATGGATTTAGAGTCGATCATACTCAGTGATCTATCACAGAAATAAAGAACTGAGTACCATATTTTTTCACTCATAAGCGGATCCTGAACAATTTTCATAATACTACAAAAAGGGATTGGCAGGAGCGGGAAACTGCCGAAGTGGAAAGGGGGTCACACTTCATCAAAAGGGTACCTGATCGCAAACCAGGTGAAGTGGGGACCAAAGTGAGGCCCAAACTTACCTGTACAATGACCATTTGTATACCTAACCCTGAATTGTACCTCACATCTTTAAAATAAAAATTGAAAAAAGAAAAGAAAATCTAAAGAGTGTGTGCATACTGTATATCCTATGTACTTATAATTCATGTTAACATGTACAACTCTTGGCCTGGTGAAGTGGCTTATGCCTGCAATCCCGGCACTTTGGGAGGCTGATGTGGGAGGATTGCTTGAGCCTGGGAGTTCCGAGACCAGCTTGGGCAACTTAGCTCATCTCTACAATAAGTGATCCAGGCATGGTAATATGTGCCTGTAGTCCCAGCTTTTTGGAAGGCTGAGGGGGAAAGATCATTTGAGCCCAGGAGGTTGAAGTTGCAGTGAGCCATGATCACACTACTGCACTCCAGCTGGGTGATAGAGGGAGCCCCTGACTCAAAAAAAAAAAAAAAAAAAAAGAATCTATGAAATTTGCAGTTAAAAAAAACCTTAAAAAGTTTGTGATATAGTTAACTTCTTTCTCAACTTGTTTGAGAAACAACAAGGCCTGTTTTGCTAAGCAAGATATGTTAATATCCCATAAAACAATCACATACATACGGCTTTAGTCAGTGGTTTCATTAAGAAATGTGGCTTCATGGGTCTGCCTAACCCAGAACAAGTACCTGCTAAGAAGGAATAATAAAAATAATAGAAGCAAGCAAAAACTTTTTACATAAAATTTCATAGTTTCTAATGCCTAATTAGCTTCTCTTTCAGCTATTTCCCCTTGTATTAAAACTCAATCCTTATTGTTTTCAACAATATGCAAATTAAGAAATTCTATAGCATAGACTAAACAGACTCTAATTTATTCACCTATAGCTCTCAGTTTTTCTTTAAGGCATTTTAGTTTAGTTTCCAAATATGGGAATGATTTGCCCAGTTGCCTTTTAGGATGAGTCCTGATGTCTACTAATTTTACAGGAAATTAGTAGAAATATTTATATTGGCATTTCAGTTAAGTTTCTCAAAACAGCTTCTGCTGACTGCCTCAGGAAAAAAAAATATGGTTATCAGCCATCTTACACTGGAATATAAAAAATATTCTGACTTTTAACTAAGACTTTCTGAATAATAGCAAAATTAACTTTTAGGTGAAATAAATTTGGAGTTATTTACTAGTTTGATCAAAGAATAAATATGCTGTTACAAGCTATGTCAGCAGGAGGTGAGTTGGAAAAGGCCATTCCATGCCTAATAACAATGTCATTTTGTTCTCATCTGCAGAAATAAGGTAAATATGCAATATTTATGAAATATGTAAAGTTTACTCTTCCAGAGAGCTGATCTCATCTAAATGCAGAAAACTCTAGCCATACACCTAGTCTCTTTCTGTAAACCTTAATCACTGTGTTTCAATTCTCCAGGCAGAGCTGACTTTAACTCCATGGACCAGGATTGTACCTTACCTCTCCTTGGGATGCTTGTGTGGCAATTCAATGAGGGAGCTGAGAGAGGCTGTGTTACTATTTCTTGTCTAAAAAACCTGCAATTTGTCAGCAGTTCCTTCCCCCTCTCTATTCTTCCCCACCTCCCTTACTCCTACACACACAATTTGCTATTCTTCCACAATCCCTAACACAAAATAGACAGACTGCTCAATTTTTCTTTCACAGACATTCTCCAGGCTGCTTTTGGTGATCTTTTTTCTTACAGTAGCCCCTTGATTTTCATTTTACCAAATTTCACTTAGCTAACATATAAAATGAGAAGAAATCACATGGTGAAATTTGTACCAGAATCTGCACCTTTAGAGATAGCCCTATTCACTCTGCACTCTCATATTTGATCAGTTGAGCCCTTCCCTGATCTGTAACTCCTGCACTACGTAGAATCCTTTCTATTTTAAGTGTGCTACCCGATTTGGAGCAGTGATGGCTCCTGGATTTCTATTATGAAAAGGACTAGGGGCTGTAATTTAGTTGTGAGAAATGAATTGGACTGAAGAAACAGCTATGAAATTTACCTGGACTTTATTTATCACAGCACACTTATTTGAGGGTGGAGATGGAAATACTGGGGTGAAGATATCCTTAGCCTTTTTGGGCACCAACTAGCATTACAAAAGTTGTCTTTTTTCTACAATTCATTGTAGCTTGCACTGTTTTCTTTTCTGACATGAGGTTAGTTGGTATTTCTCAGGTATCATATTTCTATTTTAGGGAGTGGGCATCCTGCTGGATCCAGCTAATTCTGCTGGCTTCTTGAGTTCCTAACGTCCTCTCCCATTGTATTTTCTTGTGGTTCCTTTATAAAGATGCACCAAACAATATGCAAACTCTTATTTTTCAAACACTGAAGAGACTATCAAACTTCCCTCTTCAGGATCCTCTCCTGCGCTGCTGACCCCATGCTTGCTTGTTTGTTTGTGTTGTGTTTTAATCCTGCACAACAGTAGGTGAGAGCGGAGGCTTGTCAAAAGAAGAGGAAAGGAGTTGTCATTCTCGTTTGTTTCTTCATATTTCCTTTTGGTCCTCAGTGGAATGCTCTGATCTTGTTGGAGAGACAGGGAGGCATGGCTGAATGGGGGCCATCTCAAGTCTGCTCCCTGATCATAATGAATTCCCTAAATAGAGCTTCTGGCCCTACGGTCAGTACACTTCCGCTTAATATCCCTCCTCTGATTCCGCCTACTCTTTTAAGAGAATCTGTCATTTTACTTAAGAAATACTGCTCAGCATGGCTTACAGATAATAAAATGTACTGGGGAGCCAAGGGCCTTGGTTTGTCCCTGGAAGCCTGCTCTTTAAAAGTTTTGTGGTGTTTTATTGGAGAGGCACAGAGTTCATACTTGTTCCTCCAGATATAATCTTTCTCTAAATAACCACCCAATAATGTGTGGTTGGAGATGAGTGACAGGATGTAATGAGAACATTTGTTTGCTCAACCACTGGATTTTTTTTTCCTAAGGAAGAAATAAAAAACTAAATAATTCATATAACACGACTGACTCCCACACTATTGATTATAGTCGCCATTGTCAATTTGCTGCTCTACCAGCCATCCTATAGGTATTACTTACAGATTGTGGTATTATTTGCTACCAGTATTCTATTTTTAAAAATAAGTATAAACAAAAAGAAAAAATTTTAGCATGCCAGAGAGTCTCTTTCTTCTTGAAAATCTGATAAGCTTCATCTCTGGTTTTTAATTAATCAGATGCCAAGAGTTGATCCTAAAATTTCAAGTAGGATCAAAATGATAAGACTGAAATAATTACATAGAGTAGAGAAAGAAAATTATCAGAATGAATTTCTTTATGGTTTAAGACCAATGACAGAGAAATAAAATTTGAGCATTTTTATTGACAAGACTAAAATTAAATTATACAGTTATTAATTGGAATATAAGATAACAATAATCTGTCTTATTATAAGGCGAGGGTCCTAGATTAGAGAGAAAAATATGGCAAGTTCTCAAAATGACTTATTAGCAATTAGGATATCTTTAGTTAAATATGAAGGAATTACCTTGAGAGGTTTTTTTTTTTTTTTATTTCTGAAGGCTGAGGAAATTTTATTTATTCCATTTCAGTGGCCAGTATAATAACATGCTATACAATATGTCAATGTACCAATCTGCATAAGTTGTAACTAGAAAAAAATACTGTTAAATAATACAGCAAAATATATTCTCTAAAATATATACAAAAGGAGTACTAGCGAGCCCTTCCTAGATTTCAAAAAATGCTTAGTTTGATAAGTTAGCTACTCTGTCACACGAACAATCAGAATATTAGCAATGTATAATTCCTGATTTTTCTTGGAGGTGGATACATGGTTTATAAATGGAACCTTCTCACAATTGATTTTAATATTCATGACAAGTTATTTTCTTACCCTCAAAATTACCACTAAGCTACAATTTCAGGAATTGCAGTTATAGGTAATTTAAGAATTTAAAGAGACCGCTAAAATAGCACCCTAGACAAAACAACACACCCAAAGGCGTTAGGTGTAAGTTAGGGTAGTTGTACTGGTTTCTGTGCTTTCACAGCTGAAGAATCATCTTACAGTCTGCTCTGGTTTAAATGTGTCACCCCAAAAGCAAGGGTTAGGAAATTAACCCCCAGTGTAACAGTGTTGGTAGGGTGAGGCTTAATGAAAGGTGACTCAACCATGACTGCTCTTCCTCATGAATGGATTAATGTCATTATCTTGAGGTGATCAGTTGGTTATCCTGAGAGTAGATTAGTCATAAAAGGATGAGTTTGACTTTCTATCTCTCACCTTCTCTTCTCCCATGGGATGACACAGAAAGAGGACCCTCACCAGATACCAGCTCCTCAATCTTGGGCTTTCCAGAACTGTAAGAAATAAATTTCTATTCGTTATAAATTACCCAGTCTCCAGTATTTTGTCACAAGTAGCACAAACCAGCTAAGACACAGTCTTAACCCATTCTATTATAATTTTCTCATTTTCCCTCAAGACTGAGAGGGGCCCATTATGTCTAAATCTTTTTTTTTTTTTAATTCTAGTTACCAGACAGTATTTAATGTATAGTAGACAATGAATAAACATTAGTCAAACTGAATTCAGTTAAAACTGCATGATAAAGTTGAACTTACATGATAAAGACTTTTTATTACAGTAAAGTAATTGAAATTTGTTATCTATTACCTTTTTGTGCATTTTCATAGCCAAACACACACACACACACACACACACACTCTTCATATCACATTTGTTCCTTTTGAATTCCACAACTATAACCTAGTTGATTCTCCCTTAAAGAATGAAATACGTTCTGAGTTTCTTAACAGATTATATGTCACCCATCTGGTAAACATTGCCCCATTATTTAGCATTTGTATGGCACTTTGGATTTGCTAAGTGCTTTATAATAATTTTTATTCTCTTGACTATCATGCTCTTGATGAGTAACCATATTTCAAATGTACTTTATTACCTTCTGATTGCTTTTGTACATCACTAAGGAGGAGAAATAGAGATCTGGTGGGATATCCTTGCACAATATTAGTTTGAGAGTTTTATTCAGAGTTTCAACCAAGTAGAAAACTTTGGAATAAATAGCATCTTGTGAGTTAAATTATCATTACTCTCCTAAAATTTAGTTTTATTATTACTCATGTGAAACTGGTGAGTCTCTCCAAGGCCCCAACTTTCTAAAGCTAACTTTCTGCTGAATCAGATTTGTCAGTAAATCACTGATCTGCTGATGAATTTTCAGGTTCTATGACATTTTTTTTCTCTTCTTTTACATCACATTATGGGCTCTGGGTCTCTTGAGATAATCATAGTTCATCTTTAGCTAAAAAAGAATAAAAACTTAGGTGTATAAAAAGTACACTTAGATTTTGCCAGGCTTTATAGAAGCACACTGTTTCAGAAATATATCAGGTATGAATAATAATGTCTTTAGCATTTTTCAGCACCATTTGCTTACATATACCCAGGTTACATATCAATATATCTCAAAAATTCAGAAGCAGTAATTGACACAACATTATAAAATGCAAATCAACGAACAGTGTCAATTGCTGTTTGTATAATGCAGTATTATTCACCCTTATTCTCAATCATAAACCCCTCAAACAGTGCAGACTAACCCTCCTCTTAGGAGCAACACATCAATTCATCACCAGTCTTAATTTTATTCTCTTATCTTGAATTTCTTTCTCTGGTAACAATGCTCATTTTAATATCTCAAAACACTTAGTATCCAACACTTACTACTCACATCATGAACCCGGCACAACTATTATAATTCCACAGATATTTTCATGAGTGTGCAATAAAAAAAATTGTGACAAGACTTGGGTTTGAATCCTGGCTTAACTGTTTACCATTCCTATAACACTAAGCATGTCATTCATTTCACTTAATCTCAGTTTCCTCATTTGTAGAAGCACATTAAAATTATACCTATTTCTTGGATTTACAGTTATTCTGAAATGAAATAATTCAAGCAGAAGTTATCATCAAAAGTTAATTGTTTTAAAATTTCCACCTGCTACTTCCACACTTGGAGTCTATGCATACCACCTAGTTGTTAAATAACATGTTGTAAGCGATTTGTCTTAACTCCCAAAAAAGAGTACAATTTTTGATTGGTTAAAAAGCATGTTCAGTCATGTTATTGTGTTCTGCATGGTGGTTAGTACAGTGCTGTTCATATATCTGATCAGTAAAATTTGATTAGAGATGGACTGATTCTTTCTCTACATACTTTCTTGTGATGAGAGTTAAATAGTGCTTTAGGATAAGAATTTTGAAGGGAAAAATCTCACACTATTTAGGAATTTAGACAAGAAAATAAATAGGAGAATTTGCAAATGGTCTGCCCAAGACAATTCCAAGTTCCTTCTACACTGACAGGGATTGAGAAAGTGTGGAAAAACTATAGTCTTTGATGAAAAACAAATTATTGCTTTGAGACTTGGCAAATAGTTTCAACCCTCTGATTACAAGTTTTCTCATCTATAAAATGGGGCATAATAACCCCCTGATTATAAATGTGGAGAATAATTTTTAACAGTTATTAATTTTATCAAAAAGCAAGTTCTTTGAGTCTCCAACTTTAATAAATTCCCTTTAAAATATTAAATAATTTTAGTGAACTAAAATGATCATTTCAGAGATGGTATTAACTGACATAATTAAGCAGATACTCAGGGTCTTGGCTTCTTCATGATAGACTGAAAACTAAACCTTTGCTTCCTATTTATGTAGTATGTCTTTCAAAAGCCAGTTTCCTAATACTAAATAAACCATGCAACCATTTATTAAAAAATCTATGTCATAAATTTTTTTAATGTTTGTAAAACTATTAGGTCATACATTTTACAAGTTGAACTCAAAGTAGATAACAAACCTACATGTAAAATGCAAAACTATCAAACTCCTAAAGGATAACATAGGATAAACTGTAGATGACCTTGTGAATTACTTTAAAATACAGCACCAAAGGCAGGTAAAATCCATAAAAAGAAAGAATTGATATGCTGAACTTCATTAAAATTGGAAACTACTGCTCTTCCATAGACACTATCAATAGAATGGTAAAACAAGTACAGACTGGGAGAAAACATTTGCAAAACATATGTCTAGTAAAGGACAGCTATCCAGAATATACATAGGACTCTTAAAATTCAATAATAAAAACCAAAACATCCCATTTAAAAATGGTCAAAAGATCTGAATAGACACTTCATCAAAGAAAATATACAGATCAAACAAACATAAGAAAAAGTGTTCCACCTCATATGTCATTAGGGAACTGCAAATTAAAACAATGAGATGCCACTACTTGCCTATCAGAATACAGAATTCAGAACACTGACAGCACCAAATACTGAGGAGGATGTGGAACAAGAAGATCTCTCATTTCATTATTGGTGAGAATGGAAAATGGTACAGAGAATTTGGAAGACATTTTGGCAATCTCTTACAAAATTTAACATATTCTTGTCATATAATCCAGCAATCCCACTCCTTGGTATTTACACGAATGAGTTGAAAATATATCCATACAAAAATTTGTACTGAAGGTTCATAGCAGCTTTATTGATAATTGCCAAAATTTGGAAGCAACCTAGATGTCCTTCAAGAGGCAAATGAATAAGCAAACTGTAGTACATCCAGAATATTATTCAGCACTAAAAATAAATTAGCTATCAACTCATGAAAAGACATGAAGGAAATTGAAATGCACATTAATAAGCAAAATAAGCTAATTATAAAAGGCTGCATACTGTGTGATTTTATCTATTTAACATTCTGAAAAGGACAAAACTATGGCAGCAGTAAAAAGATTAGTGGTTGCTATGGGATGGGAGGAGTAGGGGAAAGATAGGCAGAGAATATTCTGTATGATACTACAATGATGGATACATGTCATTACACATTTGTCCAAACCCACTGCATGTACAACATCAAGAGTAGACCCAGGTTGGGCTCTATGGTTCTTGCTTATAATTCCAACACTTTGTGAGGCCAAGGTGAGAGTTTTGCTTGAGCTCAGTACTCAAGACTAGCCTAGGCAGTATAGTGAACCCTTGTCTTTATAAAAAGTCAAAAAATTGACTGGGCATGGTGGCACGTTCCTATAGTCCCAATGACTTGGGAGGCTGAGGCTGAAGGATTGCTTGAGCCAAGGAGGTTAAGCTAAGGTGAGTCATGATCATGCCACTACACTCCAGCCTGGACTATAAAATAAGACGTTTATTCAAAAAAAAAAAAAAGTAAACTCTAATGTAAGCTATGGACTTTGGGTTGTAGTGATGTGTCAGTGTGGGAGTCAAGCCCAGTCAGAGCAGATCCTTAAGGATCTACATGGCCCTCCAAGATTCGGTGTGTAAAAATAAAATTTCTATTTCCTTAAACTTCTTATATCCACCTTTCTTTGTACCTCATCTTGGTCTTTTCTGCAGGCATTTGAAATCAGTTTTCAAATTCCTCATTTCCATATCCATTCTAACCTGATTCCAATTCATGATCATTCCTTTTCTCATTGCTCTGATTCTGTTTTCCAGCTGTATGTTGACTCTGTTGAACTCAAAGGAAGCAGTAATGCCAATCCCATCCACTCTTTTGGTATAAACCAGACTATGTTAAATATGTGTTGGCCTATTTTCTCAAAAGGATAAAGTTTACTTCTATGCACTTCCAGGCTTAAGTTTTATTTTCAAAAATAACTCTGCTCATAGTACACTAAAGTACAAAATGACTCTTGATAATCTGTTAAAATATACCTCAGAACTACTGGGAAATTATATATTACATGATTTACATTATCTATTTATATGTATCAAAAATAATTACTATCAATTAATAGAAACAACGATGGCCGCAGTGAGAAATACACACATTCACATAAACATGCCTCATGGTTTTGTGTCTGCCTTCCACTGAGACCTAAGCAAGAGCTGACTTGTTTTAAACTAACTTTGGAAAGATCTGTTAGAAAAAATAATATTAGACATTTAATGAGTATGTTAGGTATTGGGATTTTCCTCAAAAGTGGTACTATTCATATGCAAATCAAGGAAATTTGATTTGATTCAATCAGTTTTGACTCAATTGTCAAGAATTCCAAGCCTGCCAATTTATCTTGGAGTTTCATAAGGCAGAAACATATCTGAATACATAGCTTAGTATTTCATTAGTTGAATAGGACAGTGATTGCTTATACTTTCATTCCCTAAAGGAATCTCTTTACTAGCCATCCTTATCACACCAAATTAGGAATAAGAGTTTAAAGGCTTTATTTTCTTAAACACGCCATGCTTCAAGGATTTTCCCCCTCTCTATTTAAATACAACCATTAACAAATAGAGAATAAATGAGAGGCAGTTTGAAAAATTTCGCAAACAGGTGTCTGGGTTTTATTTATTCCTGAGTGTTCTTCATAAGCCTGTTGAAAGTGGTGGAAAACTTAACATACATACGGCTACTAGTAACAGGAAATCATATCCCAAGCCAATGTAAACAATGAAACAAATGTGTTATCTCAAACAAGAATTCCTGAGAAGAGCAGTTCCAGGCTTTATAAGGCAACAGCTTAAGCTTAAACCCATCGTTAAGACCCTGGGCTGTCTTTATCCTTCCACATACAAGCCTGCTTGGCCTCTTAGCTTCGTTTCTCATGGTAGCAAGTGAGATGCCAGTTGTTATGTGCCTACATCACAACACTTAGCAGAAAGAGATGGAATACCTTCCTCTGTGTCTTTTGTCCTCAGGTTAAGTGTCTTGAGAGGAAAATGGACAGAGAATATGCCCCTTGCCCATTTCTAAATCTATCCTTGGCCAGGGAAATGGGATTACTACCTCTAATATAGGAAGTCATGTGAAGAAGGTGGATTTTGTAATAAATCAGTGTCTTTTCCTAGAAACATATCCTGCAGTTCTGGAACTGAGAAGCAAATTATTATACACAATTGAAATGTATCACTTAATTGTTTTTTTACCACATGTCATTAATTTTATGCATCCTTTTTATGTTCAGTTTGATATAATGAAGGCTGAAATTTTTTTATTTTGAAGATTATCTATTTTAAAAATAGACAAAGTAGATACACAATAAACATTTTTTCATAATTCATTAAATTGTAATTCAATAACTCATAAATAAAATACTGTATCTAAAATTTGGCATAAGAATCCAGCCTCCAGTCATGAACTTCAAAAACAAATATTGTTTAATTTAGGTTAATGCAAACTACTGTAACAATTAATCTTCAAATGTATAATGTTAAAGAAATAGTGTTGATTTCTTGCTTAGCAAACAGTACCCCACACACACTCCATTGTCAGTTTACATGTTCTCCCAGGGGTTATTTCTTCTAGTCAGCTGGAATAGGCACACAGCAATGGAAGGGGGAGGTCTTATAATCCAGGCTTGAAAATGGCACACATCATCCCATGGGCTAGAACTCAATTGTAGGGTCACAGCTAACCACAGGGCGTGGCTGAGAAGGAAGCCAAATTTTCTAACAGAAAGAGGAGAACACAGAAATAGATGGACTCTTTGATACATGTGTACCATGCTATACATAGTTAACCATGTTCAACTCTCATAAAACCTCTCTCTCTCTAGATAAAAGGATAGTTATAATAATATAGTTATATATATATATATAGAGAGAGAGGTTAATGAGCCTATATTGCACATGAGAAAAAGGACATTAAAATAAGATTGTCCACGTTTTTTTACAGTAAGCAGTGGAGCCTGGAATCAAAATTTTCAAATTTTATCCTTTTATATATATCATTTGAGTTCCTAATGAGAAATAAACCTTAGTCATTTGTACCTCAAGATCCTTCATGAGAAATTCTTTTTGTTTTTTTGTGGTTTTTTTTGAGTTGGAGTCTCACTCTGTCGCCCAGACTGGAGTGCAGTGGCCGCTCCCGGCCACCGCAGCCTCGACCTGCTGGTCTCCGGCAATCCTTCCGCCTCAGTTTTCCGAGTAGCTGGAATTACAGGCGCTTGCTACCACGCCCAGCTGATTTTTTGATTTATTGTAGAGATGAGTCTCGCCAAGTTGCTCAGGCGGGTCTCGAACCCGCGGGCTCAGGCAATCCACTCACCTCAGCCTCCCAAAGCACGGGATTACAAACTGAGCCACCGAGCCCGGCTGAGAAATTCTTTCAACCTGTCTGTATGCTTTGCTTCCGCCAATTTCTAATCGTCAATGTCTTCGCCTCAGTGCAGGAGGGCTCCTCCCTACCCCCAGAACTCCAGGAGGGAAGTGCCAAGGAGTTAGATCCCCAAAATAGCCCTTAACCAGCTACTCTCAAGAGTTGGTACCCAGCTATCCCAACTCTTTTCATCTATAGACGGGATTCTTCCAAGGCTCTTGCTTTGCATCATTTTCCAAAGTTTCCCTATAGAATTAAGCCTCTGTCACTGACCATGCTTGATGCCTCACTATGCACCTTTCATTGTCTATTTCCCCCTTCCTATGTCCCTCCCACATTTACTTACTGGCATTTTCAGAACTTTCCACTTAAACTACTGTCACTCAAATCCCTATTTCAGGGATTGCTTCTGGAAGAATCAAAACTAAGACAGGAAATCTGAGAAACAGAATTTTGAACAAAAAAAATTAAGTTTCAGAAGAATTAAGAGTATTATATTATATAAGGTATATATATTATAGAGTATATATATTATATAAGGTATAGATATACCAGAACTTATAAATATTTTATAAGGACATATAAATATATGATAAATCCCTTTTTAAAAGAGTGAAAGAATGCTACACTCACAACTCGGGACTGTGGTGCCCCGTGGGAAGGGTAGGTGAAGCCATTGGTCTGAGCAGACACAGGGTTTCCCAATGCTACTGGGAATTTCCTAATTCCTTAACCAGCAAAGAGAGAAATGTGTGTATCATTGTAGCTTATTACTCAGAAGTCGGTCAACACATATTCATCCATATAAATGAAATAATGCACACTTATTAAGTGTATTAAGTAAAGGACATAAAAATCCCAATGTGTTAAAAAATAAATAAATAAAACAGGTATCAGTTTAAACCTCTGAATTCCAATGAGGGGTATAGTAGACCCATAGTAACCCCTAGGCTATGTGTGATGTAATATTTTTAACTGGATGCTGTCAAAGAAGAGAGTCAAAAGCATCAGGACTCCCAAACCTGCTCACCTGATGAAGGTTGCCAGAAAAAGGAGAGGGAACTACTTAAACTTTCATTTCAGGCAAGCGACGCATAACATTTTAATATAACTATGTATCTAATATATCTCTAATACATATATATAGTATGTTCTTAATGTGCTTAAGTATTGCATGAGAAATACTTACACTAAAATATTATCTGTTGATGGTCTGAAATTCAAGTTTATCTGGGCATTCTGTTGTGTTCCTTTTTTCAAACCCAGCAACCCTGCCAATGAGCCTGCAATACAAGCATTCATCTGATTCTAATACACTTGTTATAAGTGGGAAATCACCAAGACATTTACTTCCTTTCATGTCTCCCATGTTTGAACAAGTGAGAGTCAATTAAGATATATGTACAAATTAAATAAAATTACAATTTAAGTTACTTTGATTTTAGAGTAATCTAGTCCTTGGTTCTGTGTGTCCTTTTGTATCTTTCAATTTACAAAGCATTTTCTTTTGTCTCTGCAAATATAATGACTGTATTGAGCAACAAAGAAGTGAGCATTGATTAAATTCAATTTTTTCATAAGCATAAGTACATAGCAGCTGCCATCCATTTCCTAGGGATGTAGAAAATGTGATCAACAGAAATTTCCCTAAGATGTAACTACTGAAATACTGGTTTTAGGAGGGAAATTCATCAACTTAAAAAGTATACACGATTTTACGTACCACATTGCATCATTTAGAAAAAAGTATTAGTTTTTAGTCACTCACTCCTCAACAAGATATAATGAAAGTAAGTACTAAAATTTGACACACACGCACAAAGTAGTTTTATTTCTAGTGTGTTGATTCTATTATTGGGTGTAATTTAGTCGTAAAACAAGTCAAGTCAAACAAGGTAACTTAGTTAAAGGATAATAAGAAAGTTACCATTAAGAAAAAGATGAGGGCCAGGTTCAGTGACTCAGCCTGTAATCCTAGCAGTTTGAGAGGCCTCGGCAAGTGAAGAGCCTGAGCCCGTGCGTTCAAGACCTGCCCAGGCAACTTGGCGAGACCTCGTCTTTACAATAAATCAAAAATTAGCTGGGTATTGTAGCATGCACCTGTAGTTCTGGCTACTTGGAAGGATGAGGCGGAAGGATCGCCGGAGCTCAGCAGGTCAATGCTGGAATGGCCTACAGCATGCCACTGCACTCCAGCTGGGCCGACAGAGTGATAATCCAAATCAAAAAAAGAAAGAAATGAAAAAGATGAGCTAATTATTACTTAAAACACTTAATCGGGTTTGGAGGCAAGATGGCATCAGAGCCGGTCAGAGTGTGAGAATCTCTGCATGGGTGAGTGTCCCCCAAAATTAATCTGCATCTGTTTGTGTGTGTAAGTGGGTGAGCAAATGTCCATCTGACAGGAGGCGCAGGATCAAGAGGGATCAAGTGCCCAGGGTCCCCTGCAGAAATGGCTACAATTTGCCACTGCTCTGAATTCAGCACCCACTGTGCACAGAAGGATCCACCACTCCCAGTGCATTGCTAGAGAAAAGGCAAAAGAAGTCAGTTGGCATCTGGCCCACATGACCACCTGCAGCAACAGGCAGGCATAGGCAGTAGTCACTATAGGGAAAGAGCTGGGAGGAAATCTAGAGCTGAGCCCTGCCTGATGAAAAAAATCAAGGACCATCAATATTTTCTCTGTCCCAGGACTGGGCAGAGACTTGCTTTATCTTGCCCAGTTCTGAACTGTCTACATCCTGAGCAGCCTGAATCCTAAGACCAAGAGGTAATCTCCACACCCCTCTGAAATCGACCATTGTTTTCCCAGAGAGGATACTCCAAGTGCACAATACCAGAGAGACAGATGTCCCACCCCTACACTGGACCAAACACAGACTCATGCAATCAGAGTGGGAGACCTAGCAACAGACAGTTTGGGAGTTTTCCCAGGAAAATTTGCTGGAGTGAGGTGAACACTGACAGCGAGAGCTGCGGAGACAGACTTCCAAGGAAGCAGTGGCGTTATATTATGCAGAGATGGAGAGTGAGTCCCAGCTGGCTCATTCTTCAGACAATAAGCATTATGATCTGCCAATAGGTTCAGAATCCTTGTAGCCCTCCTCATCCCCTAGTAAGTGCTCAAAATTGTAAAGAGACAGCACAACACTCCACCCCCAGTCCTACTTCATAATTGAACAAATCCAGAGTCCCAGCTCCAGGAATGACAAATGGTAGCGCAAATATCCATTTTCCATTGAGCAATGGAACTAAACAAAACTGCTGCAAGTGAAGAAAGACCAATGAAGAATTGCTGGTAACTAGAGTCCAAGCAAAAAGTTAGTGCTAGGAAGAACAGCTGCTGGGGCACAAACAATGGCTATCTCCAAGAACAACAGCACCCAGAAGGTACTTATGGAGATCAAAGAATCGTTAGATAGAATAAATAAAAATCAAGAAAGGCAAGGGCAAAAACTAAATAAAATTGCAACAGAGATGGACAAACTCAAGAAAGTGTACTTAGAAATAACAGAAATAAAGAACTCCACTCAAGAAATAAATGACAAACTGACAAGCATGAGAAGCAGAATTGACCAAGCAGAAGAAAGTATCTCAGAGCTGGAAGACCAAAATATGGAATTAACCCAATCTATTAAAAATACAGAAAAATAATTTAAGAAGAAACTCTCGAAGAGATGTGTGATTTTATCAAGAAACCAAACCTACATCTGATAAGAGAACGAAATCATGAATTTCGCAGCAACCTGGATGGAACTAGAGTCCATAATACTGAGTGACCTCTCACAGAAACAAAAAACTAAGTATCACATGTTCTCACTCATATAGTAGACCTTGGTCATCGAACGTACTACCACAAGAAAATGACTGACAGTGGTGGGAAGCTATGGGGGGGGGGAGGCGATGGGATTAACGGTGATAGATATCTTTCTGGGGATGGGGAGACACCTCTTATCACCAAGGGTGTCTGAACGAAGCAATTTTGTATGCCTAACTCCTAACTGTACCCCATAATACCATAATAAAAAAAAAAAAAAGAAAATTAAACATAAAAAAAAAAGAATTACGTTCAAAACCAGTAACTAGGATATAACTAGAAAATTCCCAAATGTTTATAAATTAATCAATTGTTTTCTAAATGACCCATGAATCAGGGGAAAAAATAACAAGGAAAATGAGAAAAGATTTTAAACTGAATAATTATATTAAATATCATATATAATTATATATTTAAGAATTAGATATACAATTATATTTAAAATATA